>PVJA010002830.1:0-20000 GCA_004027025.1 Myocastor coypus | reverse complement strand
TCTCTATAATTAGGTAAGAAAATATTTCTGGGTTTTTTTTGTTTGTTTGTTTGTTTGTTTGTTTTTTCCTACAACCTCTTTGAATTGCTTTGCTTTTACCACTTCAGAGAGGCCAGGTGGGGCATTCAGATTGTCTCATCTCATTGGTCCCTGGGATTATCTTTGGTGAACTGATTGTCTGAGGTTGCATCTTGTTCAAGAGTATTCTCATTTTATTTTCTTTTTAATTTAATTCTCAGGGTGATGCTTGTATCTTGTTTATGGGGTTTTCTTTTCTTTTCTTTTCTTTTTTTTTGCCAGACCAGGGTTCAAACTCATGACCTTGCACTTGCCAGGCAGGCACTTGTGCCACAGAGCTATCTCTCTATCCCCTGCATTGCTTTCTTGCTAGCATTTATAACCTTTAACAAGTAACTACTTCTTCAAGGCATCTGCCAATTAAAACTGGTTTGAGGATTTTGAGTCTGCTGTAAGATCTTACATCTTCAGTTTGTTGGGGAAGAGAAGTTGGTCTAAACCCTGGTTCTTTGGCACTGTGTCACAATATTTTCTATGGCCACTAGTCAATCTCAAAGTTAGAATACCAGGAAGAACATTTGTTTAGATCATTTATGTCACTTTTGGCTCTACTGGTACCATGAGCAATGACAAAAACCACTTTAGTTTAAGTTCATCTTAAGCTCACTATGTATCCCAAGCTGGTCTGAACTTGTGGTAATTCTTCTGTCTTAGCCTCCCTTGTGCTGGGATTACAGACCTGCACCAGCGTGCCCAGTTTGGTCATACAATTTTAAATAATGCATCATAAATAAACTTTCTTTCAAATGGAACATATAAATAAAGTAATTTACCATTGAGTATAATATTTTGTGATTATTATAAGATCAAGATGCAATAAAGCTTAGAGAGCCACTGGACCAACCTCAATTAAGGATGACTTTTCAGAAGTGGTATCTAGGTTGTTAAATGAAAAAAATGAAGATATTCGAGCATAGATGTGGAAGTAAAGACAACTATGTCTCACTATAAACAAGATTCCTAAGCAGTGAGGGAGCAGTGGATGATCTCAAAAATGTTTTCCATCATGTTGAAATTATGAACAAAAAGTCCCAAGATTCACAGGGCAAGCAGTCTTGTTAGATATCAGAAGAGCTTGCAGTCTTTCCATATTTAGTCAGGAACTATTGAAGATTTGTAAGCCAAAAACAAAATGTAAGTTTTTGCATTTAGGGATGAAAGTTAAATTCATCAACAAAACTTGATTAGAAAAAGGAAAAAAGATCTTTGAATCTGAAGATCAACTCCTACTGTTCAATCTACTGAAAGGGTAAAATACAAATGGCTGAGACTAATAGAGTAGTGAATCAGTACTTTTCATTTTCTTAATCTGTTAAGAAAAGCTATTATGATTAATTATAATGCCTTTTTGAAGGCAGGAATGCCCATTTCATATTGAGTTCTATTTCCTATTTTTATATTGAGACAGAAAGCAAAATAAGAGCTCTATGTTTAAAATTAATATCAAAATTTAAATTTTAAAATAAGAAGGAGAAATAGCAATTTCACATTTTTGTTCTATGGTGCATATGGACCTCATTTTTAAAAAATCTGACCAAATTTTTATAGTGAATGATTATAGCAAAGTAATGCCTGCTATGTGCATCTGAGTGTTCCCCTACATGCCTTAATTATTGTGGGATAGCTTATTTGAGAAGCGGAGCATAATGTTAAAGGATTATATTATTATATTTTATAAAATTATAGCTTCAATAAGCTATTTTAATTAGTCTTCTCATTATTAAACAATTAGATCTTTGCCTACTATTGAGTGTAGGATATTACAGGAGGTTTTATTCTTTTTTTCGTGCCGAGGACTGAACCCAGGGCTTCCACCTCGCTAGGCAAGCATTCTACCGCTGAGCCAAAACCCCAGACCCAAGTGTAGGATATTCAAAGTATTTAAAACCTGGAATTTTCTCAACTCCAGGAATTTATCAATCTATTACCCTCATATCCATTTGTTGCATACCTTTAAGAAGTGGCCATATCAACTCCTGAATGAGAGCAAAGAAAAGTGAGGGGGAAAAGTAGTTTAGTAGCTAATTTTAGAAGAATGTATCCCATAATGAAAACTAAGAACAGGCTCTCAGGAGAAGCAAGAAAAGGAAAAAAGGGAAAGAAAGAAAATGAAACTAAAAAGAAAGCTATCAGTTGATTTGAAAAACATTGGAGCATGTTTATTCTAAAAGCCATTGGTTATTTTTCTCAAGTTCACTGTAAATCCTCTTTATTTTCTTATTAGTGAGTTTAGCAAATATGAGGTCTAATCATTTGCACAGACTCTAACTTTTCTTCTCTTCTGCCCACTTCACTTTCGTGTACTACCAAGTACTTCCTTCCACAAATGCTTCAGGATTTCCCCTCTCCCATAGTATCCAATCCTTTCTAGGAATCTCTTCCCTTGATTATCAGTTCACTTTTGTAGTGTATAACTTTACCTGGCTGCCTTTCAGTGAAATGAGACTGATGCTTGCATTTTAGGAAGGAAAAAATGGAAGGAAAGCCCTTGTGCCACTGAAAAGCAGGATTTGAAGGCCTGGCGGAAGGGAGACAGGCTGTGAACTGACTCATTCATTTGGGTTTCGTTACAGAGAGAGAAATTCTACTGCCTCACCAGTGTGACTATAGCTTTCATTTTTAAGGCAATAACATTTCAAAGTGAAATAAATGTTTTCAAAATTAGAAAGTAGTTCTATGATTGTTAGACAACTAAATTAGTTCTTTGGAGTTAAATTGTGTTCTAGTTTGTGCTAAATTATTTCACAGTTTTTGCTTTTCTTCACTAGCCACATTATTCTACACTTAGTGCAGCTCATGGTCTTAGAAATCCATGCTGAGACTTGAAATTGCAATTGTTTTTCTAATTGTCAATCAAAAGAATTTATGCATAAATTAAAACATGGGAAGTATGATAAGTCAACACATAGAGCTGAGGATTACAGATAAGATTCATTAAGTGGCAGAAACAAGGAGAAAAGCTGTCATATGCCATTTTGTATTCCTGAGAAAAATCCAAGAATATTTTTCCTAAATCTTTGTGAATTAAATAAGGGCTGTGACAGCTGATTATGCTTATAATTCATGAAAAATTTCAGGTTTATTGTTAGGAAATTGCAATACAGTTAGAAATAATGGCAAAGCTAAATGTTTAAAATGTAATTACCATTCTTGCAGAAAATTTATGGTTAGGGAAAAAGAAAATTAGGCAATCTCTCAAAAGAATGTGTATGATTCAGACTTTTGTGCATAGAAGGAGATAATGGTAGTATTTCATAGTAATTACTGTAATTAAAAAGTAACTTTAAGATTCTTATCCTTTCATAATTACATTGAAGGTGGTTCTCTATAGGGTGAGGCATTTTCAAAGAGGCAGTTGAATTCACTAGTATATGAAATATCAGAAGATAGAGGTCATTATTTCAAGACAGTAAACATCTGCATCAAGATAGTCATTGATTTCTACATACATTCTTTGCTCGAGTGATTCCAGATGTTTTTGTCTATTGCAAGTACCAATTCCAAGACCAAAGTTTCCCAGTAATCCTGGCTTTCTATGATAGTGTTCAGCCAGCTTCACCATCAGCTTACTCTCATCACAAGGTTAACTTTCCTTAATGCTTACTTTTATCATAGGTGTAAAGACCTTTCACTTACTCGTATTCTAACCTCTGATGTTTCCCTCTACCATGACACTTTTTCAGTACTCATCATAAGCTGAAAAATCTGTGACTGTGTGGTCCATGAAGGACAATGAGTGAAAGAGCTTTTAATCTAGACTCAGAAGCCAACCTGACCCTTTTCTCTGTGTATAATTTTGAGCAGGTTACATTTCTTGCTCTGATAAGCAGAGATATTCATAGTTATATCGCTATTGTGGAGAAAAGCAGCAAATGGAAGATTCCTAACATCTCAATAAATGTTTCAAATAATATACTTTTTCAGTGAATTGCAAGTCCTTTTGGAAAATATTCTATGCCTTCTCACTGCCTTCTGTGTTTACCAGATTGAGATCATTTATCCCACTCTGCTAAAATGCCTAATTGCCTGACCCCAAATCACATTGACTCACCTGTCTTAATTACTTTTTACTCATTGCTAGGACAAATACCCTACACCCAAAATGAAGGAAGGAAGAGGTTTATTCAGCTCATAGTTACTGGAGGTTTCAGTCCATACTCGGCTGAATCCAAGGCAGAGGCATATGGCAGAGAGCAGCAGTTCATGGTGGCAGAACTGTTGCTGTTCTGGTGACAGAGGCAACTGGCCAATGAGGAGAGCAGAGAGCAACAACTAGAGCCTATCTCTCTGTCTCTCTTTATATCACATTCAGGATATCTGCCTTAGCCTATCCACTTTATACCACATCCATAATCCCACAACTCAGACCCATAGTCTCATCAATATTAAAACACGTAATCCCAGTGGATTACAAGTTAAGTCTCAAACTCTAGAAGTTCCCACCGTATGACTGCATGAGGTTTTGGGGGGATAATGAGACATAAACCATAACATCACCTTTCAACATTAATGATTATCATAAATGCATTATATGCCGAACACTGTGACAAACCTTTGTATTTATTTTCATTTTAAAACAACACTCCCATCCTGTGAACTCTGTTGCATTTATATGAATGAGAAAATGGGCAAGGGAGAAATTATCTAAGTAGTGCAATGTTAAATGACTTGGGGGAAGAGATCCATAATTGAGCCCAGGCACTCAATATGAAACTTTCTGTATGGGGGGAATAACTGATCTTCCTGACACATTCTATATATTTGAGTTTTTATTGTTACATGCATTTATTCCAAAATTCTACTTTTTCCATTTCTCATTATATCTTTAAATTCTATTGTTATTATCATGTATATTCTATTTTTGCTGGATAGATACACCCAAACTGAAATTCTTTCTACACTCACTAAACACTTTATGTCATCATGTCCATAACCACAGTGGATAGTAGGCCCTTTTATTTTTTCTAATGCACTATTAGAAACAGGAAAACTGAATGAACCTCAGGAATAAGTACCATGGCTTCTAGCTCATTTACACTTCCCTATATTGTGCAGAAATTTAATGGACAATAGATAGTAGATTAATTCATAATGAAGGGTAATTAAGTTCTATAATCATCTTTTGAGATTTGTCATCTTGTAACGTGTTAACCATGGAATTTGCTCTATCAAGTTCCAAAATTATGACCCAGTATTGTCTGTGCCTGTTCTGTGGAAAACCAAGAGATACCGAGATGTCAGATCTCCCCTGCACACTCTCCTGACAAGTTCACCGGGCCCAACAAACCATCCACTTTATTGAGCAGCACTCAAGAATATATCTGGGAGTTTTCTTTGAGGTAGTTGAGGTTGTTTATGGCACTTTATTTTATAGTCCCTTCTTATACCTAACTAAAAAGCTGTGTGTTGGGGAGGAGATGAAGGAGTTATTCACATGAGTAAATCATATGATCCCATGGGATCCAAGCGTCGTCACATCATCATCCTGGAGCTACAATACTTGCCGCCGATGTCCCTTGGTCTTCCATTCTTTCTCCAAATATATCCCCAATGTGGTCCCATATGGCACAGCATCTTCTCCCAGTGTTCAAGTCTTTCGTATGTGATTAATAAACAGCTATCAAACTCATCCCAGCAGTCCTGAGCTACCCTGTAAAACTCCCTCCCTAGTGGCTGAGGATCAGAATGATTGAAATAGAGTCTCTCACTTAGACAACTAAGCCATTTCCCTTCGCTGCTACTCCTCAGCAACTATTTGCCTGTGTTATGATTTTTTTCAAGAATATTATATAAGTGATGATCTAATGATCATCTTAGAATAGGAAAAAGCTGGGAGGCTTGATAGGTTGTCTTTTCTTTTTTTCTTAACTGAGAAAATGCCATATCATATTCAGTAATGACCTTTAGAATGGTCCTGCCTATTTCACTTCCTAGGAGTGCTCAACAAATATACCTAGGAGACTTTTTTAGTGGTTATGGTTATTTTATAGGACCTTGTGTTAGCTGAGACATTGGACTTAGAGTCTGGGTGGCCCTACCCTTCAAGTCGCGAGGATGCTGCACAAAATTTGTGAACTACTGTAATCCTCAATAGCCTGCTTCAATAATTTGAAATAATAACAACACTCACCTCAAAATACTTGTGTAGAGACAAAACAAGACAATTTACTTAAATGTTTAGCATTCATGTTCACTCACTGTATATATCAAGTGCTTAATATATGGTAACACCAGTCCTGGTGCTGCTGTTAGTACCCTAACTTACTCCTAAAGAGACACTGTGATGTACTTTACTAGAATCAGGGTTGGGATCATGGCACGAAGAGTGTTTTGCTTTTCTAAACTTTCTTACAGCAAAATAGGGCTCTTGGATTGCAAGATTTGTATTGCTCAATGTCCTAGTTGTATTTGACTTTCACAAAAGTGGCCAAAGGGACAATGAGCACATTTACATATTTTATCAGTTATGATCTTCTTGTCGCTATTGATTTCATGCTGCTCTAAATTTCTTCATTCCTTCATTCCTGCAAACTCAGTCTCTCCACATTCATCTGCTTGGCAGCTTCTCCTCCTACTACTGGAGCAAGTGCTCTGCTGAGTAACTCAACACAATCTTTGTTAATATTTATCTCAGCTTTATTTCCCCATTAGCTGGGCTCTTCCCACTCAGCAGTATTTAGGAACTGATGAAGTGAACAAGAATATTTTTTCTTGTTAACAGAGGGTTACATATCAACTATTTATAATTTAATACATTTTCTTTGTATTTGTTGCTACATAAAATATTAGCAGTAAGTAGTTGGACCTCCTCTGGAAACCATGACATAAATAACTTGCAGATGAGTTCTCCTTTAAAAAATATCAAAAGAATTTTCCTCCAAATTACAGCACTCCCTATCTCTCTGAACACAAAAAACACTGGCAAGAATGACATATTGATACTTTGTTAGAATTCATTTCCCACCTGACTTCTTATATTTTCAGGCCAATTACTCTCCATTTTGGAAATGTAGTTATTTATTTTCTACGGTATCTTTTGTTTCTTTTTATACATGTACAATAGGGATTTCATATAGTCAAGAGGTTAGATCATTAATTTAAAGACAACAACTGTGAGTCCTGTAAGTTTTTTAAAGCAACAGTTTCATTTCTCAGAAAGTTACATTTTTTCTTTTTTAAAATGAATTTAGAGAGCTAGAATCATACTACATTTACATTTTTTCTTTTCAGAACTGCAGTGACATAGTTTATTCAATTAACATAAAATTCTCAGTTCATGCCAACTGCTGCCCCATAGATGCATCAGTGCAACTGGGGAAATAATGTTATTGAAAATATTAAATTTAGGGCTGGAGAAACAGCTCCATGGCATAAATGCCTTATTGGAATATGAAAGGTCCCAAGTTTGACCCCTGATATCAATAAATAAGTAAATAAATAAAATAGAAAACATTAAAGTTGAAACCAAATGGTTCCAGCATAAACCCTGAGGGGACCTGACTGACCTTGTCAGATACAAAAGTTAGACATTTTTTGTAATATAGGTCTTGCTTTATCTTGGGCTTAACCATCCAGCAGAAAAGTCTAACCATGAGGTATAAAAAGGAAAGCCAAATTAATACTTTGAGTTGTAAAAGGCTCAAGTCAACAAGTTCTGATAATGCCAGATTAGCTGATAATCCACTACTCTTATGGACTATATATGCAGCCACTTTCTCTTTGTGCAAGGAAAAGAAAGATGTGTACTAATGAAGTTTAGACAAGAAATCATGTCTGCATCTTGTACTCTGAACAATAATGATGAAGGAAAAATTACACAATGTATTAACTACTGTATATAATAATAATAATAAAATTAGTTAATTATAAAGAAATATTAAATTTGGTGCAGGTTGCTTTTAGATAACATTTTTATCTGTAACTTGGATCTTCTCATCCACTGATTCTCCCCAGAACAATAATCTTTACGAATCAACAACTGAACATATACTTAATGAAAATGTACATAAGCATGAAATACAGTTCCTGCTTACAAGGGGCTTACTACCAAGTGGAAACACAGGGAATGGATGCCAAAGGCGTTCAATTAAGGTTAAAACAAACTTGAGAGCAACGTCACCAGTGATGAAAGAAATCTATCAGTATATAAATGAATAATCATCAAATCATGGCTGGAGAATAATAGTTATGGGAGGGAAGGAGAGATGCTGAAGACTATTTAAGGGACAACTTTCAATTAATGGTCATTATCTGCTAGACATTATAGTAAGTATTTAATGTTTGATAGATTTGAATTTAGGAAAATCCAAAAATATGGCTATCTCTAAATCCTTCTCATGAAGGCAATGCTCTGAGATATTTAATCAGTAGTAGTTGGTCACTGAAGTGAAAATTGAGCCCATAATTATTTGGCTTTAAAGTCTGGATTCTTTTTCCTACTGCATACTGTAGAAATAAGCCAAACAATGAAAAGTAGGATTTGAGTTGACTGCTTAAAGAATGGTAATATAGAAAAGCAGAATTTTGAAAATAAAGGACAAAGGAAACAGAGTAAATGGAAATAAAATGCTCAAAATGGAAAGAATAACTAGGATGAGGAAAGGAAAAAGTTATATAGACAGATACAGATGTAGATACAAACTAAGAAAATTGTACTACTAATTTCTATTAGTTCATTGAAAGTGATAAGATGTTGTTTTTGTTTTTCAAATGTACAGGGTCTATAAGGTCTCACCGCAAAGCTTGGATTCACAGTGATCCTCCTGTTTTCAGCCTCCCTAGCACTGGGATTACAGGCATGTGAAACCACACCCAGTTTCAGTTGCTGTCTCAGTGTGCCCTGAGGTGGGGGCCAGCAAGGTATGTGGTACCAGGGATCGAACCCCGGTTCCTACATCTGCCTAAGCAGGCACTTTAATCCACTGAGTATCTGGCTGGTCCTTTAATAGCAAGTTTCATACTTGTGTTAAAAACAGCGTTCTCATGTGCTTTGCTGCTAGCACTTCTTAATTTAGATTAGTGGATAATAGGTATTTGCTGAATGAATGAAATATTTTTTTTTTATTCAAAAGTTACAGATTCCCTTAGTCTCCATTTTATAGATACTGAAACTGAGAACTTGAAAAGTAAGTGACACTGTATGCTCTGGATCACAGAGTAGCATTAAATGAGATTTGATCTCATTTCATCAGATTTACCTGCCACCAACTTCTTACTTATGCCACTGAAAAACTAGAGCTCTGTGGAAATGACATATTTCAAGGTCTGTGTGGATAAAAACATGTAGTCTATGAAAATTTGCCCCACATTCTATTCAAGTTGAGTATTTTTAAATTAATATTGTAACAAATAATGTCAAACTTAGAAGTTATTGGAAGTCATGTAACTCTGATTTAAGCTAGTAGGTTGCCCACACATCAATATTTAATTTCCAAATAACACAAGCACTGTTTTAAAAGGAATGTTACTATTTTCTTATTGTTAAACATGAACAGATGGCAAGAATGACCTTCAGCTTACAGGATTTTTATATCCAACAGTAGAAAGTGCCACATGTAAGATTCACAGTTGACTAGACTGGTGACAACTATAGCTTCTGCCCTAATGACCTATGGAAAATGCTGATACCAAACAAAGACAGGAAAATCACTCCAAGAGTTCTTCCATGAAAGTATTGCACTGAAAGTGAGCTTTATACATGTTGTGAAGTACATAACTTAATTGAAATGATTTCCCTGTTCTCCCCTTTGCAAATATTTATACAGATAATTCAAATTAAAAAACCATGAAATAGAGACATCAGATATGTAACAAGCCAGCTATACTGTGAGATTAAGAATAAAATGATATCTTATTTACTCACTTAAAACATTATCAGTGCTAACTATTCAAAGCAATGTAGTACAATACTGTACTGCATACAGTAAGGAGAAATATCAGATATCATCTACTTATTATTCACAGTATGGATCTTTGAGACTCAGAATTAATATGGATCTAGTTTCAAAATAGTAAATTGGAGAACTTTCCAATAGTGATAAACATGCATTTTTATTGAACTGAGGAAGACAAATGTATTTTATCTGTATATTTCTCCTCACCCGCCTTCAACCCAGACCAATATCTTGTTCTCTACTGAATTAGTAAAAACAGGCTAATTTCATGGAGTGACAGACCAGAGCTTTGCCATGTACTGTATCTAAATTGTCTTTTATAATCTTCCCAAAAGTTTTGTGACAAGTTAGTTTATATACAAATTTACCAGCTATTGTTCTCCAGAGAAAGGGAACCAAAGGGATATTAGATACCTGTAACCATACTCATATTCATACCTGAATATCTCTGCACATGGTGTGAGCTAATTCCTTATGATATTGAATTCCTTTTATATTATAAGGAAGTAGATCACAGAATTATGGAGAATAAGAAGTCTCATAATCAGTCACAGGGCCTGGAGAGCAGGTGATGTGATTCCTATGAAGATTTGAGGACCAGGAGAAGCAATGCCCTGAGATTCATTGAAGGTGCACTTTGAAGGGCTGAGCTCTAGGTTGTATGGTGCATTCAAAGTTTTGGAGAAGATTATGCCCTAGCTTGAAAAGAGGCAGAGCTAGTGAATACTCTCTTACTCTTCCTGTCTGTGTGCTTCAGGTTTCTGATAGACTGCATGAGGTCTCACACAAGGAAAAAAATCTGCTTTATTTAGTCTACCAAGTCCAGTGTTAGTTTCACATCCACAAGTACTCTCACAGACACAGTAGCATGTCTGATCAGCATCTGGGCACTCTGTGGCCTTGTCAGTTTGACACACCAGCATTAAGCCATCATTAACTGGGACCACAGGAAAGGATCCTTTACGTGGAGTCAAGCACAGGGATTGGCTGAGCAGATCCTCATCCTGCACAGTGCTCCGGAAGCTGTGCTCGCCTCCCCTGTAGAGGCTACACTGCTGAGGCACAGTGCTGAGTAGCAAGTCTCAGTATTCAGAGTAACTTTACAGCGTGTATTATGTCATCTATGCCCAAGCCTTATTTTAAAAAATACATTATCTGGCCAGGCATGGTGGTGTAGGCCTATAGTCCCAGCACTTGGGAGGCTGAGACAGGAGGAATGTTGTGAGTTGGAGACCAGCTTCGGCTACAAAGTGAGCTCAAGACAAGCGTGAACTGTATAGAAATGTATCCTACACAGTTGTGTCTCTTCTTCCAAAACACTGTACATTTTTCTTGAAAGAAAGAAAGGCTCATTAATACTGGTAAATTTACCATTATTTGTCATGTGTATACTGATATCATTTATGGCTTAGCTGACAAATAATCACTGTATTTCTCCTTAGCATCTTTCCATTTTTCCATTGCTCTCCCGTGATGTCACAGCCTTGTGCATCTCATGTCATACTGCAGATACTTATGCCTCATATTCAGGGCCTTTTTTCATAAGATTTCAAATAGTGGTTGTTGCTAGTCTAGCATTGTTCATCCCCTATAGCCTAGTCTGGTGCTGCTCCTCCCTCATAGTCTACCTTCCTTTGGATTGCTAGTTGATACTTGACACAGAAGAAGTGAAATTTATCATGGATAGAGGGTATTAGAATTTCTGGGATACCTGAGAAATACCAAGAGGAGGGTGTGACCAGAAGAAAATGCAGAAAGAAGAGAATCCAAGAGGAGGAGTGACTCAGATCACTGGGTAAATTTTGAGTCATGGGGTAAACTTTGAGTTTACTTTAAAATGTGATGGAACCTTTTAAGGACTAACACACAAAACGAGTCATTCTGGCCCATAGACTAGAGTGCCAAGTGGAAAGAGTGGAATCTAATCTACCTCACCGAGAATGAGGTAGATTCTGTATTCTAATATGGAACCATAAAGTACTCTCTACTAACGCCTGATCTTCTACAGATATTGGTGTTCCAATTTTTCCCTGTGTTCCTACAGATTATTCAAATTTTAGATTATGTGAGGCCATGTAAACACGCATAAATTTGGCAGAAGGATGCTGACGCTCCAGGAAGTGTCAAGAGTGTCTGATTCCACAAGATACCTAGAAAATAAATATGGTGGGCACCTGACTGTGCTCTTCTGTTCCATGTTCTGTCTTTTAGGAGGATCGGCTGCTGTTAGGTACAGAGTGCCAGGGGGAAAAATCAGAGTAAATCCATAGTCTGTGTGATTCTCTAAAGTAAAATTATCCCAATTGTGGTCAATTTCAGGCCATCAATTTTATGTCACTGAACATAAAATTGGGAAGCAGCGTGCATCCCGATCCTTTGGGAACTGGCTCCAGCAAAACAGGTGTGGATGAGAAAGTATGCGTGCTTCCATTTGGGCTATTTTTTTTTTTTTTTTTTTTTTTAGCTTCCTTGAGTGTACTCAGACCTGGGATACTAGTTCCATTTCACCTCTTTGATCTTTGAACTTCTTTACAAAACTTTCTATCTTTTTCACATTGCCTCACTTTGCAGTTTTCAGAATCAAAAGAGCCATACACAGGATATCATTAAGCCTCAGGGTACAATATTCAAAGTATATTATGGAAGTTCACCTGTGTGTTATTACTAATCTCCTAAAATATCTATTGGTTTTTACTATACTAATGTCTTAAGTTTCCAGATTCCTAATGAGGCATAATTGTTAACAGAAAATAGGAGACTATTTAGCACACAAACATTTCTGGTAAAGTCAAATGGTATGTTTTAAGTATCATTCTTAACCCAATGATTTCCCCAAAGCAGGAGGAAGACAATAGATATGTGTTTGAAAATTATCTTATTCTACTGACCACTAAAGTTCTTCTTTGTGAACAGGAGAACAGAACCAGTGAGTGAAAAATGAACTGCAGAGCTACCCATTATTCCCAACAAACTAAATTATAGTCTCTACTCACTACTCAAGAATAAGTGGTTTCCTCTGGTTACAGAAGTGATCAGTAAGAGTGGCAGGAAAGAGAAAAAAAGAAACTACCCTGGGCTGATGCCTTTGTATCACTAACACAATCAAGTCATTAAACTGCAGAAAGCATTTTAGAAACCCCAGAGTTGTTTTCAGACAAGTATCATTTTACAAAGTCAAGGATATCATGCAGTCTGGGTGGGTGTGAAGAAATAAAGCACTTAAATTTCCATCTCATCCTGCCAGGTCTTTCAAAGTGCAGTGATTATTAAAATGAAGTTTTTAATTTGCAAAAGCATCTCTGTTAATACAGTTGCTAATTAAATTACTAATCATGCAGTAATCCTTAATGTTACATTATCTGGAAAATAGAATGATAAGGTCATAATCATCCAAGGAATAACTTTATAAGAGTTGGGGAGAACAGCTAAGTAAGCCATGGCTGAAAAGGTAAGATGACATGAGGACACTCTAGTGGCCATCATTCATTAAACCTCTTTCCTGCGCTTTTCAAAAAAGTTGTGTTCCATAGTATCTAGCTCATTTAATACCTGGCATGTACCATTCAGGTAGTTAAACAAATGAGATTCTTACAAACCTCGTCACCCTGCAATTCACATCTCATTTGCTTTTTCCTTTGTGCTAACATCTGCTCTATCATTCTTACTATCTAGAGAACTCATGTAAATATTCCTGATGGAGACATGGGAAGCAGTGTTCAGATTCATTGACATGATGTGTGTTCCCCTACCTCTTGGGAGTGGAAGGTAGCCATCTTTAAATGCTGAGCTGTGCTTAGACTTTAACACTTTGCAATTTTGAAAAGCTAAATGTAAAAAGGATTAAAAATTGCTTTCCTAAATCTGAAGTCACATTCCTGAATTCTCATGTTATAGAACTTCAGTTCTCCGAAAATATTCTTTCACGCCAACTGGACACTCATAGGAAGGGAACATCTGTTATTTCTGATAACACTACTGCTGACTTTACAAACACTTCTCAGGTCTCTAGATGGATCCGTGTGAAAATACTAAGCCTTTCCTTGTCCCAGGAAGTGCTGGCATCCAAATATAGCTGATTGTTGGTCATTTACTTCCATCCAAGACATATGTGGATATCTCTGATAAACAGCCATATCTTTTCAAACTAGTGAGGCAAATGGAAACTACAGATCTCCTGCAATTAAATGCTTTCTTTCCTATAGTAAAGTTTAAGTACAAGGCTCTACTCAAGTGTATAGTGCAGAAAGAAATGAAACATCTTTTCCAATATATTTTTTAGTTACTATAGTCCTCTCAAGGCTCCAAAAATATTCTGATTAGGAAGGTTCTGACCTCTCCAGAAATGATCAAAGTGTTTATCTGTATGGCAATTTAATTGAAAATAATTTTTGTCAGCCTCAAATTAATATAATTTTGTAAAACTGTGACCTGAAGTTTCACATCAAATTCAAATTAAATTTTTATTCATTTACAAGTAGTTACAATCATCTCTTTGTGGGGAAGATTGTGCACTTTTGTCCAAAATGTTGAGAACTTATTCCAAAGAATGAATATGCAAAGATGATTAGTAAAATACTATTCCTATTGTTAAGAACTTTGAGGTTATTTAAGTAGACAGATACAAAGCCATATTTTATTGGAAGGTAGTTATGTCCTGGGACATTACCATTAGAGGATGAATCATCCCATTTTTCTCAGTATACTATGCTATTCATCCAGAGAGGTCATTTGTTGAAGGCTGAGAAGATGGTAACACAAATATGTGAATATGGAATGCGTTTTCTTCATACCAAAATTCAAATGTTACTTTCTAGAGAATTTTTGATATGATTTAAATAGGACTATGGATTAACAGACTCATAGGTTGAAGGTTTGGCCCCAATGCAGCTGAGTTCAGAGGTAAGACTTATAGAGGTGAGTGAGTCCTGAGGGTGCAGGAGGAGAAGGTAGGGCAGGGGGCACAGTAGCCTGTCTATAACTTGTTAACAGTGGGCATGGAGCCCATGCAGGATTTAGGGAAAATGGTAACTTAGTCATGTCTTCTTTTCTGAGGACTTAACCCATAGTACTGAGGGAAGTAGATCAGTGGAGAAAAATGGAAGAAGAGGAGCTTCAAAACCACACAACTAGCATTAACATAGAACTCTTGGTGAGAGAGAGGACATTGACAAGATTAAGGCAGTAATTATAGGGGGTAGAGAATAGAAAATGGGCCAAGTATTTAGGAACTTGATTAAGACTTTAGGATGAAAATGAATGCAAAACAAGATAGGAACATTTTTTTAAATTTTAATCTCCTACCAGCATATGTTTGCAATGTGTGATTCTTCCCTACCTGGAGTCAGTACACACAGGTAACCTGTCTTCCTTTTCACTATGTCCCTTTCTCTCTCCTCTCTCTGTCTGCCTCTTGGTCCCACCCACACTGCCCTAGAAGTGTGCGTTACTATTTCCTGGCAGGAAGCCAAGCTAACCAAGTTGAAAATCTAGCTTAACTGACACAAGATGTATGTAGATAATGCAGACCAATGAGAGTCAAAGAAGTAAAAGGGGAATCCTCCTCTATATCCACTATCACCATGAGGACAGACATAATGTTCCTCAGAACAACCACTTAGCATTTTATGATGGTGAATAGATGCTCATTGCCTGTGTTTGTGAATGACTGTAGTCTCACATTAGACTACATATCCCTCTTATATTATACTATTTATATTTTAGTAATAGCCTAGGAAGGAATAGCAGATAGGATTATCAGTTTCTTCTCTTCCAGGTTTCAAGGTACAAACTTGTTCTGTTTTGTTTTGTTATATATCCAGAGCAGTATTTACACTGTGCAAACATGTAACATATGTTAACTGTTGCTGGAATAATAGAGTCGTAAGCATCCCCTATCCATCAAGGAGACAGTTGCCTAGCCTTCTGGTCTGACTGTTTGTATCGCTAGGCAATCCTTCAACAAAATACAATCCCATATTCCCTTTGAAAATCAGTCCTGAAAAATGTTGTCTACTTTTTAAGTTTTAGTTTAGAGGAGATTTTACTTTGTATTAAAATAAAAAATAATAAAACACTTTTCTGAACATAAACAAAATATGACAAAGGAAATATATAAGCTACTATCTCTATAGTCATGAAAATTAATGATCATCACAGTTCCATAAAATCACAACTACATCATGTATAATAACATAAAAGGACCATATTATATTATAGGTGACCAATCACTTTTTCCTTTATGTATATTTTATCCAATTAAAAAGGAGATATATATGTTAATTTTTCCTTCCACATAAATTTTATTTTTAATGTTAAAAAAATTAAAATTTTGTAGGGTTCTCTGAAAGCATTTTGAACCCATGTTACTATCTTCTGGCCAACTGAGAAATCAGCCCATGACAAAATGGCATAAATGATCAGTATCCTATACATACGAAAATAGTAACATAGAAAAGTTTTAATTGCTATTTATATCAAATTTAAATATTTAATAAATTTACTTGTAATTTTCAATAAATATATTTTGTTTTTCAATGAATGAATCAAATAATTCACATCTCTTAAGATCTGATTCTAAAAAAATTGAGGCAATGAATTTTCATTTCTTCGTGAGAGTGAAGGAAATAAAACTATTAAATATAATACCTTGTTTTTAAGTTTATTTATTTACTATCTTCTATAAATTTTATTCCCTTAGCATCAATGACACCTATAAGCAATTCAGAAATTATGTGGAAAATGCAAATTATAATAAAATACTATTACACAACCTATAAATTTGGCAAATATGTAACAGCTGTGTAATAATGAGAAATAATTGAGACATCTGGATATTCATAAGGTGCTGATGGGAGAATCTCTGTTTAATGGCCATCCATACAGCAGTGCTCAGTCTAATCCAACATGTGATATCATTATACATAGAAACACATCTTGGTCCTCTCAGTTCAGCCTCATAGGTTGCTAGAATGTCTACTGCTGTGTTGTCCATATCTACTAAGAGGGGAGGAATGTAGAAAATGTACATTAACAGAACTCTTTTCGGTAGTTAGAAGTAATGAACTTTACACAGAGACACATGGCTCTGAAAAACAATATTGTATAAACAATGAATTTTGTAATCAAACCATCATTACTGAAAACATTGATGGACTTTAATATAGAGAAAAGCACTACCTTTTGTCAAAAATCCACACATTTAAAAAATGTTTCTGGGCTGGGGAGATAGCTTGGCAGTCTGAGCATCTGCCTGGGAAATGAAAGAACTGGGTTCAATCCCCAGTGCCGCAGGTTGTGCTGGCCCCAGAACCTATAGCGCACAGGGCCAGCCACTGAAAACTGGCATAGTGACACATGCCCATAATCCCAGTATTGGGGAGGCTAAGACAGGAGGACCACTACAAATCTAAGCTGTATAGTGAGACCCTATAATAAATAAATAAATAAATAAATAAATATTTCTCAAGAGTCATATATCTAAATAAGTTTCTAAAATGTAGATCAAAAGTGTATGTTTAAATGAAACAAGAGCAGTCTTACTGTAAAGGGAGTGAACTGGGAGACATATACATTAAAGAGAAAGTGATGGTGATTCTTGTATAATGAATTGACAAGTGTAAGTGGCTTAATTCTGTATATCTTAAAATCAAAGTATTTATTTTATAAGTAAATAAGAATCTAATAGAGAAACATCTTGATGCTAAAAAGGTAGAATTTACAAATTGAAACGCCTACCGGGGCCACAGAAACCAGGAAAAGCCCTCATTCAGCATTGGTGAACTTCACTCAGAGAGTTCACCAGTCTCCGGTTGTCAACCTGCCACAGTGGCCAGAGCTTCTAAGGCATCGTGAGAAGAGGTTGGATTTGATATGAGGGCATTATCCCCCAATCTTAAAACTCTGGCTATAACCAAGTATAATTTTTAAAGAATATAAACATGAATCTCATAAAAAACATAATATGACTATGTGTCAAATATTTTACTTAATGGAACAGTACTATGTAATAAATATCTCACAGATGAGTCAAAACTGCTGAAGTGAATTTCCTTATCACGTTTAAATTTATTCAATATCTATGGGGCAGTCACAATCAACTGTGTCACCAGTGTACCTACTTTGCATTTCTATGAACAAGAATCATTGGCATTATTATCAGCATTCCACAGCAAATGAAATTAAGAGAATAGCTGAAACACAATGAAAATTCCAGGGATTCCCCCTCCCCCAAGAGAGTAAGATAAGCCAGGCAATGCCTAGATATTCCTTAGATGATAACCCAGTAACATTTTTGATGTACTTTAAGTGTTCCAGTTTTTCTCCCCTCCAAGAATAGAGTCATAGTGAATTATAATACCTGCTTAGGCAGATGTTTAGGGGCTGGGGGTTTGATCCCTGGCCTGCTGTGTTGGCCCCGCCCCCTGAGGGGCGCTGAGACAGCAACTGAGACTGGGTGTGGTGACACATGCCTGTAATAGCACTTAGGAGGTTGAAAACAGAAGAATCGTTCAGTCCCATCTGTGTAGTGAGATCCTGTACAACTTGTACTAAATACATTTAAATAAAAAATGAGTCAACTGATAAAGAGTGCTTACTGTAGAGAGCAAATTTCTTAATTTAGTGACGAGCAGAAAGTTTACAGGAATTCTTAAAACTTCTCCTTTTTCCTATTCTTTTTTTTTTTTTTTCTTTTCTTTGCTGAATCTTGGCTACTCGATCAAATCTCTCAGAGAAATGAGCAACAAATATACAAGTACCAAGCCCAGCATGGAAGAAATCTACACTCCCAGCACTCCAGGAGGCTGAGGAAAGGATATCACAAATTCAAACCCAGCCTGGGAAATTTAGCAAGTTCATGTCTCGCAAAAGAGGGGAAGGGCAGAGGATGTGGCTCGGTGTGAACACTCTAGGTTCAATTCCAATGCTGCAAACTAAGAAACAAACAAAATATAGTAGGATTCAAGCCATTCTTCACCTTGCAAAAGAGTCATAGCTTGTAGAACTATGAAAACAGGAGCAAGGAGAGAGTGCAAATGTAGATATCCATAGAATCATCTCTCATGGAGAGGGTGGTTTGAAATTTGGGGCCACCTGAACTGAGGCTTCACATTTATTTTTTAAGAGTAGAATGAAACAGTCTGCTATGTTTTTAGTTTCAAAGCCACTCTGTCTTTTGTGGAGTGCAGTTTTGGGACATGTCATTCAAGCATCTTTCTAAAATTTAATAAGATTCATGAGCTTTACTCCATTTTGATTATAACTAGGTATATATGTTTTATCTTTTCAGGTTAACTGGTCTCAAGTAGCACAGTAATAAATGAAGTAAGATCGCAGCTATTTCCAAAAAACCTGTTTTGGTATAAATCCTGAAACATTAACTTGAGCTAAGTTAATTGCAGTCTTAAATTCAAAAATACCTACTTCATAAGCTTTCCCTCGATGGAGCAATAATTCCTGTGCACTCCAAACCATTTTGTCAGAGAGTTAGGTGGGATAGGTAGATATACGATCCAAGTACCTATTTCTAGAAAAGCTTTTTCTTTGCTGTTGAAATAATTTAATGCTTACTTATTTGTATTAATTTGAATGGTGTGGCCTGTGGCCATAGACATATTTAATCATGAGTACAAAACTAGCTATGCAAGGAACAGAATTGTTCTGACTTAATGTTTGTTGTAAAATGTATGCTATCCGTTCTTCCCAGTGTTTTGGTTTAAAACAGATCCATAGAGAAGGAACAGATCCATAGAGATTTCATAGAGAAGGAAGGGTGTGCAGACAGCTCCAATGTGCTGTTTTCAGCACTGCTTTCAATGATCTTCAAACAAGCGCCTTTTCTGCCTTGAATTTTTACATTCCTCTTCACTGGTGGCATTTTTGAGGAACCATCTTAGTGCCTTACAAGAAAATTTTTTGCCTGATATGGTTTTTAGCTTAGAAACAGCTGCCTTATGTCTTTATTTAGAGTGCCAGACCACAACATGAGTGGGCCTTTGCTAAGAAGCATGTTTTTGGGTTTTTTTTTTTTTT
>PVJA010002829.1:0-101804 GCA_004027025.1 Myocastor coypus | reverse complement strand
TGCCTTTTCTATTAAGTTATCTCCCCAGTCCCTTAAGTGTCTCTAGGCTATTCCTGCCATTGTATTCTCAACCTATTTTTTCCTAGCTTTGTTCAGAGTAGATCTTCTGCCTTTGTGTCTTCTCAGTCTCTCCCTTTCCCTGATTGTCTCAACAAATATATGATGGTCCAGAACTCGTAGGAGGAGAACATAACAATATCAAAATTATTCTTGGAGAGTTGGTTGGGAGTGTTTAGGGAAGAGGCTATAACGATAAATATGTTGTGCTTGTAATAAGCACTTGGGTAACTGAGAGTTCTTTACCTAAAGACAAGCAGGAGGCTGAATATCATGAGTACCTCACATATGAAGAAATGAAGGTTTAGAAATGTCATCCGGTGATCGAGGAGAAAGGCGTTTCCTGTTTCGATTAATTGGAAGTAGTTTATCAATCTAGTTGACTGACAGGACAGTGGTTGATATTTAAGCTTGAGTGTGAGCACCAGTGGGTTAGGGAAATTAAGGCATGTGGACTGTTTACCTGCAAACATAAAAAGGCATGCAAAAAGTAGTACAGAATTTCCCCTTCTTTATAAATTCTGTGGGCTCAGGCTGGGTACAGACAATGTTCACACAGGCACCGTTTGGGATAAGATGGATTTCTTTGCTCTTGGAAAGATGAACTTGCATCCTGTCTTAGGTCTGATTTCACCTGGGTTACAATATTTACTGATGGCTACTTCCATTCACTCTTTCTTCAGAATTATTGAGTTCCAAGAAATCGCGACAGAAATTGTGTTTCCTGAAGAAAAGTCATATGTATCATAGCGAATCAAAGCACTAGTTATGACCATGGCAGGAAACTGACAAAAAATGAGAAAGAGAGGTGAAGCACTGCCCAGCGAGGTGAGCTGAGTAAGAGAGAGAGAGACCTACGGTGACATAAACTGTTGTCAGGAGAGGATCTGGCTGGAAAGGGTGGCCCTGCAGTGCCTGAACCATGGAGTGTGTGTCTGTGTTTGTTAGAGGACCATCTTGCTTTTAAAAAAAGATAAAAAGGAAAGATGGCTAGCAAGAGTGGCAAAAATAATAAATGGATTAGAGGGCATGACTTACTGTACAAAGAGAGATTGAAGTAATATAGCATAGATAGCCTAGAGAAAAAAAAAATAGCACAGGAAAAGGGAAATTGCTAATACTTCTAAGCACCTGAGAGGTTATACCATGAGTGACATTCATTGTGGAACATGAACACATCAAAAGATATACTTAGCATGGTCTGAAGATATATATTTGCCCATTTACTCCTGAAGTTCAATGGTGCTGAACCAGAAAAGGCAGGAAGTGAAGTGTAAAGTCGCAAGAGTTGGAAGGCAAACATTTTAAGTGTTTATGTTACCTTCAAGGAATGATATGATTAACTTACTGCTCTGTAAGATTAAGAGTGACATTAAGCATGGGCGATTGTGTAGCTTTGCTGTGCACGTTCCTGAATAGAATTTCTGAATGGTATCTCAGCTTCAGAAGTACAGTAGGATAAGCCTAGTTCACTTGTTTGCTGGTTTGTAGGCATTCGGTCCTTTGTGCTATTGACTGAAAAGAATTCTTTGCAAGGCATTTGTGGTCCATCAATTCAGGGCTAATTGTAAGGATTCTCTATTCTTCTGTCTACCTGGGTCCAAATTTTGAGCTTTTTATATAGGACCAGGAATATCTGGCAAGGAAGTAGGACCAGGTATGTCTGGCAAGGAACTTCACCTGTCCGAGCCTTCATAGTTTCTTAATGTACAGTATGAGGCTAACAAAGAGTGAAAGCTCATAGGGGTCTTGTGAGGATCAATGCCTATGTTATGGAGTGAGCACTTACTGTAGTACCATGCCCATTGTTCTTGAAATTGCTGGATATTATTTGCTTAAGAAACATGCAAGGCTCTGCTTTGGACCGGGTTAGTCAGAGTGGTTGGGATTCAACAGCGAAGAAATTGAAGATCATATTCAGGAGGCTTATATTTCTAGTGGGAACGGAGAATAAGCCAATTAATATCTAATATGGCAAGTAATGGTAAGCAGGATTCAAGAAAACAATCCAGGCAAAGAGATGGGGCCAAGAGGGATGGAATTCAAAGGAGAGATAGTGAGTTTGAAAAGTTTCAGGGCTTCATAGAGGCAGAAGATGGCAGCAGAAGGAAACAGGAGTGGATGGGTGATGGCACAGGACAGGCAGCAGGGACAGAAGACGGAGATGGAACATTCTATCAGCCAGAGTAAGCTCACTGTGTTGACAGCAGCCACCACAACTGGGCTGTTCACAAAGTAGAAATTGACTCCTCACTTAAGTGGCTGGTGGCCTTTAGTATTGATTGTGAATTCAATTTTTTTCCATCCTGTGACTTTACCATTTCTTGCGTCCCAGAGCCCTAAGGTGGAGAGGCTGAATCTAGCAGAAGACTTGCAGGGAGACCAAACAGAGTGGGGGCACAGGAGATTTTGTGAAGCAGACAGACAGAAGACACACTACCTGCATTCCCAACCCATCGACTAGAAAGTCACTTCCATGGTCACAGTGCAAGGAACCCGGCTGATGGACTCCCGCTGTGTGTCCGGGAGCACAGGAAGTGAGTGTTGGTATGTACACAGCCACCAGTGTCTGCCATAAAGGACCCGCTAAGGATCCTAGCGCTTGTCTTCAGGGCAAAAGATAGCCCCTGAGGTGATGGAAGCTGGTGAAGCATCAGGCTTGCATTTTAGACAATTTATTCTACTGGGAGGATTACAGGAGCCAAAATTTAGTATAACGAAGTAAGTGATCTAAGTTACGACAAGATCCTCAGCTTAAAAAAAGTAGTGGTGGGGATGGGGAGGAGGGCGCTGGAATCAGAGATGTACAGGAGCTTGTGAGGGCCACAAAGTATTGGTGCAGAGTGGAGAGGACAGGAATTATTAAGGGTTGAGAGCCCCAACTCTCATTTATTTGGAGAAGAAATGCAGGAGGAGGAGGAGAAATTGGTACAGTGAAACCAGTCTGAGAAAGAAAACACTCCCAGTGCCTTTTCTGGCTCCTGCACTTGACTGAGCTCTCTTCTGTGAGACTATTAGGACATGCCGTTCTGACACACATAGGGCCGTTGTACTCACAAGCAGGGACATCTGAGGATCCATCATGCCACCACTCTATCTAGTGTTCTCTGTAATTCATGTTCATTCATTCACAGTGTTCGTGCATCTGACCTTCAATGAGGTTTTCATAGGTGGCAGGAGTCCGGCCTGGTATCTGCAGCTAAATCATGGTGCCTGTTCCCAGAAGCAAATAATGCTTTGTGACGTTGCTAAAGAACAGGGTTCGCTGGGCTATGTGATGTAGGCCATTGTTTGTAATTGTATGTGTCAGCAGCTATGCACTTTTTATGCATTGAATTGTAGTGTCCTGAATGATAAGATGAAACCTTAACCTCTATAATCCATAAACGTGGCATTCTGTGAAAATAACAATTTTACACAGTTATTCAAATTAAAGAAAGGCCATGCTGAATCAGGGTATGTCCTCCAGCAGTTGCTGGTTCATTCATAAAAGGTGAGAAGTTTGGACACGGAACTCAGAAGGGCTACAGGGGTAAAGACAGAGACAGAAATTGGCGCGTTGTGTCTATAATATCTACAAGCTCCAAACACCAAGCATTATGGACGACCAGCAGAAGAGCGTGGCCCTGCTGATTCCTTCATTTTGAATTTATATCCTCTGTAACTCTGAGATAATAGATAGGTTTCTTTAAGCCACTCTGTATCCTTTGTTATGTGGTAGCAGCTTGTAGCGGACTAACACAATTTTGTGTGTAACAACCACCTTCAGGAAGCATTGTGACAGGGAAGCATAGCGTATTTGATTAGCATCGAAATAAATCATTAAATATATTTTTATCTAAGAAACATAGTAGCCTATCTCCATGCCTACGCTCATTCTCCTATTACAGACTTCTGGTGGTGGTGGGGAGACAGGGAGGCTCAGTGAGTTAAGGACTTGCCCCCGTCGTCACAGCTGGAGAGTGGGTCTAGGTTCCTTTGGCTCCGACTCCCGGACCTAGGCGATTGCTTCTCAAGCTTCAGGGTGTGCGTCTTGCTGAGTCACGAGGCACCACCCAGGGAAATTAGGAGGCAGTGACCCTGCAGGCTCTGGAGAGCTCCCCCGAGAACTTCTGTGCTCAGTGGGGCTTAAAATCCGTGCCGGCCTGTAGAGGCTTTCCTCTTTCCACTCCTAGTACTGCCTGGGAAGTGCCAGAGACAAGCACAAATAAGGAGCCGTCTTTGGCTGTCGTGTATGCTGTGTGCGCGGAAGCTCAAGGACTCCGGTCCACTTAAAATGTTTCTCTGGGTGTGCACAAGAGGCCTTCGAGCTGCTGGACTGCGGAGTGAGTTTTGCGGGGAGCAGCCCTCCTGACTATCTGCACGCCCTATGCTCTCATGGAACTCTGTGTCACCCCAGTCACTCTGAGCTGCACCCAGTGCTCTTAGGGCTTGAAGGCTCTGCAAGCGAAATGCAGACGATGCCTATCATATATTTCAGAACACTTGAATACGCTGCAGCTCCGATTTTCTCGCCAGGCTCATGATTGAAGATGCCATCCTTTGGAGGAACAAAATAGGCACTTCCCCTTGGTGGGCAATGAGGGGCATGCAGCCAGCCTTGCCTAAAATGAATCCAAAATGGCTGCTCTGATCTTACGGAGGGCTTCCGGGAGGCCACTGTGATTTTGACTAATGGTGTTGTATGTCCTAATAGTTCCTGCTGTGCTTGCAGGCATCAGAATGGCTCTTTTAAGAGAGTCATCACAGTACAAGTCAGATTAGAATCCAGGCCTCCAGGTCTTTTTTTAAAAAGAGGAAGGCATTGTGAGCAACTGTGGGCTAGAATGACAGAGTGGCGTCTCATCTGCTTTCTACGCAAGTAAGTGCTCAGGAGAGCTGAAGTAGAGGAGAGGGGGCTGACCCCACGGCAGCCTGCTCTTTTGTAACTGTGGGAGGGGTCCTTGTTACACTCGCCCTCTTGCTCCAAAGAACTTCAGCCTAGATGTTACGGTCAACATCTGTTAGAATATGATAAGCGGTAGTGTAGTGATCTAATATAAGACTTTGACTTGTGAAAGACTGTACACACACACACACACACACACACACACACACACACACACACACACACACGCACACATTTTCAAACTGCCCTGACTGGCAGACATTACGTGCTTGGAATCTGAACCGGAAGGCTCTTTATCTGCCCCAGAGTCAAGGGCAAGTGGCTTCTTCCACATGTCGCTCTCCACTCCTCAGTGATAGGGAGGGGCAATGCGAGTTGAAAAATAAACAAAATCTTGCTCAGTTTTGATCTTCTGCTAGGTGACGTGGCATATGCCTATAATCGCAGCACTTGGGAGGCAGAGGCAGAAGGGTTGTCTCAACTTCAAGGCTAGTCTGGGCTACGTAGAGAGTGTAAGGCCAGCCTGAATGATACAGCAAGATCTCATCTCTAAAAATATTAGCTTCCTTCCTATCTATGAGCAACTGACGCAAAACCCATGTCTGTGCTTTGAGTACTACATGTGTCTAATACTCCTCGCTCTCACTATTAACCCCACATTTTGAAGTAGGGAAGCTGAGTCTAAGAGTTTACAGCTGAATAAATCACTAGGAGATAAGTCCTCAGTGTTGGACTGACAGCAATGATAGAGTCGTCCTGAAAAGGAATCCCAAGGCATCATCTGAGCTCTCTCAGGAAGGGTTTTCTGTTTCCATAGTGGGAAGCATGAGGAGAGAAGTGTTTCTCAGTATGGGTGTGGTCCACATTCGTGCCCTTTTCACAGTATCTATTGTGCCCTTCAGATTTTATTTACTCTTTCAGGTTTGTACACTAGGGAGACGATAGGATGATTTGGGGAAAGAGGTCTAGATAAGTATGTATGCAGGATAGCCTGGATAATTGTACTATGGATTTCTGCTGGCCTGTCAAGTGGAGCAGTCAATGCTTAATTTCTTTTTTGAGCTTCTGTTTTCATTTTTTCCAACTTTCCTCCTCCTCCTCCCCTCATCCTCCTCCTTCTTCATTCTTCTCCTCTTTCTTTCTTTCTTTCTTTCTTCTTCTTCTTCTTCTTCTTCACCTTTTTGAGGCAGGGTCTTGCTGTGTAGTTCACAGTTCAGGCTGGCCTTGAAGTCACTTTTATAAGCCCAGGCTGGTCTCAAACTCACACTGATCCTCCTGCCTCAGTCTCCTAAGTGCTGGGATTACAGGCATGTGCCACCACGCCTGTCTTTCCACTCCTTAATTTCTTGTAACTTTTTTCTTTTGTTTTCCAATTTTGCATGTGTGTATCTGGTAATGTGAACAACTAAGTTGAAGACTATATCATGCTGTACAACAAAAACTGTCAACTTCATATTATTTTATTTAGTGAAATTTGCTATTATTTCTGCTTTTTTTTTTTTCAGAACCAGGGATGAAACTCAGGATCTTGCACTTGGCAGGCAGGCACTTGTGCCCCTGATCTATCTCCCCAGCCCATAATTATTACTACTCTGCATTCACTTAAAAATATGCAGTCCCTCCAGGGAGTAGGGCTGTGACTGGTCTAGAAGTCGCTGCAGCACAGAGCAGAGGTGTGAAAATGAAAGAGAGCCGGGGCCAGCCGATGAAGGGCTTGGCATCCGGCTAATGCAGGGCCCACATGTTCTTCTTTTGGTAGGACCTGAAGAGCCCTGAAAGGGTGTGAGGGCTGAAGAGGCCACTAGGGCTGAGCCTTTAGGAAGACTAATTTGTCAGTCGTGTGTTGGGGGTAGCAGGGGTCAGGTATGGAGAGCAGGGTGTGCAGGAGACAATAAGGAAATAAGTGTCCTTTGAACTCCTGGATGCAAGAACATTGGATTTTTAGGACAGACACAAAGTTGTCTCCTAATTCAGAAGGAGAGGACCAAGGCAGGGGAAAAGATGAGGGGAAGAAACCGTTGTTTACTGACCTTAGATAGATGCCTACAGGCCTGGTAGCTTTGTGGTGGATTGGGAATTCATGAGAAATTAAAAACATTTGCAGTGGATCATTCATGTTTCTGATGGCTGTTGTTAATGACAATCTAGTAAAATAATCAAGGAGCTCTCTATTAACAACATCAACACAAAAACCTAATAAAATAAGACACTTCACTAGTACTTTCTTATGGGACTAATTCTGGAGCTTATATCTATGTAGTCTTCAGGACTATAATATGAAATATATCTTTTTATACTGTTATTTTTTGGCCCAAAACTAAAAGGCACACACAAGTTGGTATATACAGCATCGTGATATTTAAACAAATTTATTTATTTTAAAAAGCTGACTTTTAAATAGCGAGTCATTAAAATGACTGACATTAGAAAGGAGGTATCAACCAAGGTTTCCTCTCTTTACGTGGTTTTCGGTTGACATTTATGTGGTTCCCGTCTATCGCATGGGCTCTTTTGTTCCCATCTGAACTGCACAGAATAGCCAAAGCTGCCAGCGGCTGAAGAAATGTAAGTGGCAGGTATTTTCTGGAGTCAAGGATTATGCAGTGCACTTTAAATTTTAATAGCCACTGATAGAGACCTCAAGAGAGGCAAGCACGCTGGCGTGCTGGACTTCACTTCAGCTTTCTTTCTTTCTTTCTTTTTCTTTTCTTTTTTTTTTTTTTTTTCTATAGAAAGATATTCATTCTGGACCACAGGGGAGGGTGCAGAGGCAGAGTGGGTGACTATTTGAAGTGGATTTTATTTTTCATCTGAATCCATGCATGTGTTCTGTTGGGGTAACGTGGTGCATACATTTTTAATATTATGAAGCCACCAGTGTTAATAAAAAAGCAGCTGAATACATATTAGCATCCTTGGAGATCAAGCTTTGGGATGCTCAATGGGTCTGCTAGATGGCAAAACTTGAAGAAATCTTTTTTAGAGATTTTTAAAGACATTTGCTTATCAGGAGTCCAGATGGCACTTGAAATGATGAATAATAAACTTTACAAGTAGGTAAAACCACAACTGGTAGAAAAATTGTGAGTGGATATGTGATAAAATACTCACTATTCCTGATGGCTGAGGTTAATGACAGTCACCAAAATAATCAAGGAGAACTTCATTAACAAATAAAATAACACAGGACAATAAAGAAAGACAATTTACTACTAACACGGAGCAGAGATAGAGAATGCCTGGTGCTGGGATACTCCATGAATAGAAGAAGGCAGTAAAATTGAAGATGCAACACGGAGTGGTATGTTTTATACCTTTCTTTACTTGAGATTTTGGGGTTTTAGTGGGATTCTTTCTTGTAACTTCATGTTCCTCTATCTGATATGCCAAAGTAGGACATTTTAAAGACCAGTGTGATATTCATATAATTCAATTCTAAAAGTAAAAGCTATTTTCCTCATAATCCCCTTGCCATAGTAGGGTTTCATACATTGGAATCCAATATATATGCTGTAAGGGTCTGTTAACTCTTTGAAATTGTGTCTGAAATTTCACACAACATGACTATGTCTGCTGCTGCAGGTGGGGCCTCTGTAATTATTTTTCCACTTGGGCTCTCAAAGGGGTTTGTGGCCTTCACCAGGCAGAGAACCACTGTGTTAACGGGAGGTGGACATATCTGTCATGATTTTGGCAGGTAACAGGTGGCACACTCCAGTGGGGTTAGAGTTTGATGAAGAGACTGTTTTCTGGGGTATGGGAAGGGTTAAAAGCAATCAACAAGTGATAGATCCCCTAGGGCTCACAAGAGTAGGAGCTAGAACTGTCCTCAGATGCAAAGATAGGAGGAGAGGGGGGCTGGTTCTGGCCCCCAGACAGCTGCAATACAGCTCTTGGAATATTTCAGGCGTATAGGCTTTGGCAGAGGGAAATGCAATCCCTTCCAACCTGTGTGCTCAGGGAGGGAGCTAGGGCAAAATCATGAGCTTCCTGGCCTTGGATCTATTGTTAGTGTCACTAATATCTCCACCTAGTCAGAAGTGGAAGGTGAGGAAGCCCCCTGACACAGCCTGTAAGGGTCAGTCTCCTGGGGCTCAGAGAAGGGTGACATGCAGGTGTGGAGGAACCCATGGAGAGTGACCAGTACTGGGACACTAGCTGGCATGTTTCATTATAATCCCAGTACCCATGCTCCTCCTGACAAGGTAAAGTGCAAACAAGTGCTTCTATAATAACTCATTCATTTTAGAAATATTCACGACTAAGGACCATAGGGCTTTAATTTATGTTTTTTTTTTTCTCCAACCTTTGACTTTGTAAGGATGGGTTCTAATTGAGGAATGTGAATACTTGAGAGTGAGTAGTATGAAACTAATTTCATGTTAAGAAAATTATTATAGATGTTGGAGAAAATATGGAGGTAGGTAGATGTCATGTGAGTATATTTGATGGGACTGGTAGAGGAGCAAAGAGGAAAGGTAATCACTTATTCAATGCCAGTGAAAGGAAACTACGATTGTGGGTCCTGCAACAGAACTGGTGCTTTGTATTTCAGTGATGCTCACATCTGTAAGCTCCAGTATTGCATTAACTCATCCTATGGAGTTCATTATTGTAATTAGACTGCTTTTTAAGTTTATTAGCAGACTCACTAATGTACTCTTAAAAAGCTTTATTTGGAAGGAAGTCAATATCCGAAGCCAATAGAATTGAAGAGCTTGTGGCACCCGCTTGCTTGCTAAAAATCATGTTATCAATTTTCATGTGACTGTTAATCAATTAGAGTGACAGAGAGATGATTTGAAGTCAATTCTCTGTTTATTGCTAAATTAGCATTTGAGCACATGTGTTTATTTTAGGCTTTAAAGAGGCTCGGGATTCTTTTGTTAAGTGACAGAATAGAGGTCAGCGACAGGAATAAAATCTTTCCATATTAAATGCAAAGTCTACTACTGAGAATTACAGAGAAGAATGGTAGATCTATATGTGTGGTTGAGTTGGGACAGCTTAGAACAGAAAATGTGGCCTGACAAAATTGTACACAACACAACCATAACTACAGGTGTGTAGTCCATTATATGAAGCAGGTACCAGATGTTTAGTAGTTCATTAGTGTATCCAGTTATTCAACCTGAAGAAGTGTGCTGTTAATTGTATGTCCTTAGGATAGGGTACAAAGCTGTTCTCCATGCTCTGGAACTATTACCATGCTATTTGGTGCCCAAATGGTTGGCTCAAAATTGACATTAACAAGATTTAAATAAAAACTATGATATAAGAGAGATGTTGCTGGTGTTGGTGGTGCCAGTGCGGTTATGCTTGATTGAATATTTATTGTGTGCCTGACATTATGCTAGGTACCCAAGAGAACAGATTTATGGGGACCACCCTAGAAGTTTCTGCCCGTTCATTACTAGTTACTTTAGGAGTTATCATCCTTACTTAACCAAGACAAAAGAAATCTGACCCTACTTAATTAACATTCTGTCTGCTTGTTCCAGGGACCATTATCTCTCTTTATTAGAGAAAGAAAGGAAACCCATCCTGAGATTGTGCATTGCTGAGGTTGAGTTTTGTCTCGCTCCCAAGATTATGATCTTGAGCATGATCCTAAAATTTTTAAGTTGGGGTCAAATACTTTTGGCGACCTCCCTTTGCATCTTAAAATCTGAACACTCTTTGGATTTCTCTTCCTTAGACATAAAACAAGGGACTAAACAAGAGGAGCTCTCAAGAATTTTGCAGCCTTAAATATTCAGGTTTTAGAACCATCCAGAAGGGAGCAATTCCTCTTAAATATAGAATATTATGCCGATATTCCAACTGTAAATCAAATACTAGGGAATCTGGAGTGCAGACCTTATATTTGTCATGAGAACTTCAAGTTCTTGCAATTGTGTATTTTCAATTACTCTGTGGTGTAATTGAATCACTAAAGTATGGCTCCTTAATTTATGTCGGGTAGCAGGTGGACGAGTTTACTATCAAAAGTGTTGCACAGTCCAACTTTTTTCCCTTTAAGATATGCTTCCAGTTGGAAGGCAGAATAAATTACTGTGATTCACAGTTGCGGAGGCAACATTACAGCTTGGGGATGACAGAATGTATTTTGTCCATATATTTGGACAAGTGGTGTTGAGTTTAAATTACTTATGGTAATATTTAATGGTGGGCCAGTAAATGCACTGTTGTCTGTTTCGTGAGTGTAATTAAATTGTGTAAGATAGGACTTCACAAAATTGTGTAAGATAGGACTTCACAGTGGCTCTTAGCTATCAAATGTCTGTGGCAACGTGAAGCAAGGCTGCCACTGTTCTGTGGGAAGATACCAAGCCTAGGGAGAGAAAAGGGAGGGTCTGCTAGCATTGGCCCCATATCAACTGCATCATTTAGATTATGGCTGTCTACCTTGGTATATAGCATCAGGGATGCATTTATTGGGTTTAAATAGGAATTAACATGGAGATGGGTCCATAGCCAAATGTAACCGTTTGCTTTCATAAATGCAACTGGAAGGGAGAGGACAGGGGAGAACTAAAAGGAACAATCTCTGCCAGGGGCCTACATAGACCCTGCAATTCTCTTTAAAGTCCAGAAGAGGACATCATCCCTAGAGAGAGCACTAGGACTAAATAGTATCAGGGCCTCAATATACAGTGTTCTGCTCTAGACTCAGTTGGGGGAGAGAATCATAATTCACAGCTGCATCCAGAAAAACTTGGAGGGTCAGTGTCATGCGAGCTGATTACTCTAGTACCGGCTGCCTGAATTGTAACTATCATTTACACTTGGAGCCTGGGCTTGAAGCAATTGCTTTGGCTCAGGGGGAGGCCTGGATACAGAGGAGGGGTGTTACTGATTCTACTTATTAAAGGGACATTTGAGTAACTTCTACAGTACCTCCCCACTAGTTTGGTAGCCTTCGAATTATAACAGTCTCATCTAATGGGGACAAAGACATCTAGATGCAGTTTTTCAGAGGAGGCTAGAGGTCATTCAGAGTGAGAGAAGTGTGTGCAGCAAAGCCATGGGCACTTTGTGTTATTTTGCTCTGCAAGAGCATAACATTCTCTTGGCTTTCCACTTAGGTTTGGCAGGTTGTTTACTGCACAGAAGACTTGATTTGAGACAGCAAGCAGGGGACTGAAATCCAGTCCATTCCCAGTGTGCTAAACTATGTGTCCTATTGTGGGCTGCTTTTTCTAGAAGAAAGGGACATCTTGTTTGATTTTTAAGAGTCTGCTGCTTGGCCTGGCAGCAACCTGGATCATCTAGACATTTAGGTCAGCACAAAATTGTAGAGTATCTGCTTTGTACCAGGCACCACACTAAGTTCTGGTGGGTGTAGAATGAGCAAGCTGTGGCTTTTGATTTTTAGTAGTTTAGGATCTAGTGGGGCTGTCAGCTAGGTAAATGGATAAAGGAGGTATGGTGTGATATATACTGTGATAAAAGCACATACATGCTGCATGTCATTAGGTACAGAGAGAAGGCATTCAGGTGGCTGGGCAAGGTCACCCAAGCACATGCAAAAGTGTGGGTAAAATATATACTCCCAGGCATAGATATCCACTATGAAAGCTGTTGCTTTTATGTTATTGAAAAATCTGTCAATAATCAAGATACGAATGCAAACATACAGCTAGGAATGTCATGTTCTCTCTATTGGCGATAGAGATAATGCTTAAAGATAAAATCATAATTGACTGCCATATTGACAGATTTTCACAAGCATGGCTGTAAATAAATTGGAGTTGATACTCCAAGGCAATATGAAAGGTCGTCTAGCCTTCCTTCCCTAGGCGATGTCTACATGATGATTCTGAAGTAAGTAAGACAAAGGTGAACCTGGAAATACCACCGACTCAACTGTAGTTAGTGGCTACAATTTCCAGGATAAACGTTAATTATTTTTCTCTGAAGGTTAAAGATGAAATCAATCTAATCACAGTAATAGTAGCTGATGTTTCTAACATGACATTGGAGAGCAAACGCTCAAGACAGGCACATGTTCTGAAAGATTGAGAAGCTGGGGCTGTGACTGCTGAATAGTATTGCTGGGGCTCATCAGTGGCGGAGGAAGGCGGCTGAGGAATGCTTTGCTCATCTCAGAGCCTGTTTGCTCAACTGCTAGGCCATAATGCTTCCAGCATAGTTGACTGGACTTGGTTAGCTGGTCTCTTCAAAGAATTTATTCACTCTTTGGGATGCGGCTGTGTTTAGTAATCTTTGTGTCATACTAGCACGTTTGTGCTTCTCAGGAAATTCTTGTAGACAGTTTGGCATATATACGTTATTATCAAATGAAGAGAAAAGATAAATGTAGGATTGGGGAGATATCTGGGTGGCATAAGCACAAGCCTGGCAAGTATTGAGTCCTGAGTTCGGTCCCTAGTATGAACAAAAAAATAATTGCCAATACTTCCACAATGCTTAGTATGTACTTAGTATAATAGTGTTCTAAATACTTTATCTGAAAATTGATTTTCTATTCATATATATATATATATATATATGTATATATATATATATATATACATTTAAAGTATATTAGCTTTATAGTGCAATGGATTTTTTTTTTTGTACCAGGAATTGAACTCAGGACCTCATGCTTGCTAGGCAGGTTCTGTGCCACTGAGCTGTATCCCAAGCCCTCAGTACAATGGATTTTTAAGCATATGTTCTATTTCCAATATTCTTGCAGTCTCCTAATGCATGCTATAGAGGTAGTAACCATTCCATGAGATTTATTTTATCATCATTTAAATTTCTTGTTGCTCGTGCTCATGTAAATGGAATCATGTAGAATTTTAAGCTCCTGTGTCTATCTTCTTTTACTCAACAAAATGTCTATAATATTCCCCCATTTTAACATCAGGTATTAGTGATCATTTACTATTGTTTTGTTGTATTAACTGTCCACAACTTATTTACTCACTCTCCTGTAGGTGGACCCTTTGGGATTTCTCGTTTGGGGCTCATATAGTTAAAGCTATTGTAAATATTTTAGTATCATACATTTAGAGTACAGACTCCATTTTCTTGCACGTTATCTTAGTTACTTTTCTCTCGTTGTTGGGACAAATACCAGACACACAAGCTTAGGGGAGGAAAGGTTTATTTAGCTCATAGTTACTGGAGGTTTCATAATCGAAAGCAGCCTGAATTACATAGCAAGACCTCAAGACTACACTGCCCTGTCCAGGATGATTCGTTCCATACCTCCTAGAGAGGCCACCACCTGGGGATGGAAGAAGGACCTCTGACGGCATGTGCTGTCATTTTGACAGTTTGTGCCCCTTTCTTGACCATGCCCTTTAAGCCCTGTCCTGGCCCTTTGGCCCTGCCCCCTCGAGCCACGTGCTTGACAGCCCCATGATTTACAGAAGGCTTTGGGGGGACAACTACATATGAACCATGCATAACACACATAAACCTAAGAGTAGAATTCCAGAGTCTTAAGGTAACTGTATGTTTAGTTTTCATGCACTGCTGTGTAGTCTCACACAGTCCTGGAAACAATTTATGCTTTCACCAGCAAAATGCATCAGTATTCCAGGAACTCTGCATTTGTGTGGATGTTTGGTATTATTGGTCTTTTCAGTTTGAACCGTCCTACTTGATACATAGTGATTTGTTTGTTTGTTTGTTTTGTTTTGTTTTAACCTTCCTCATCAAAATGCTTTACATTTAATTCTCATAATGACTGCACAAGCTGGGCACTGCTGTCACCCTCATTTTTCAGATAAAGAGATAAAGGCACAGAGATGTCCATTTATCTGCCAAAGACTATCCAGTTGCTCAGCGGAAAAGAGGAATTGTGCCTGGGCAGTCTGATCCCAAAGTCCATGTTCTAAAATACTTTGCTACATAATAAGCATTTAAGAGAAGTAAACATGCAGCTGTTCTCTGCGATAACATTATTTTAACCTGCAAATAGTAATTTGAGGACTTCTGCTATAACTCCTTACTGGTGGCATATGTATTTACTTAATAACTTAAAATAAAATCTCTGCAACTGTTTTCTGAGCTATTGCATCTATGTAAATGCTGATTACTTTTGTCTTAATGGACATTACAAACAAATACATAATTCCCCAGGAAAAAATCAGTTATAAGCCTCACACAGTCACCTGCAAAGCATGGTTGTATTTATAAACTGGGAAACATTGATTTATGCAACACATAGATCCACTTTCGAAAACTTATCCATAATGCTGAATTTTCTCTGATATTATTGCTATATTTAAGGATTGAAATTTAGCATTCATCTTAATTTATTGGCCTTATAGAGCCACCCAGTACCTGGTTCATTTCATCAGGTGTCTCAAATCCCATGGAGCATTCTGCAGAAGCAGAGAGACGACCAACACCTGGTCTGAGCGGCTTTCTTTCTCACAGAAGGTAGATTCTGATGGAGGAGGCAGAATTAGCAAGGGCTGGGAGTTTCAGTACTGGAAGGCAGGGTGCTCCCGGCCCCACCGGAGGGCCCCTCGTCCTTGCCTTGAAGGCTACCCTGTTACACTGTTTGCTCACCTTGATCTTAAAAAAAAAAAAAAAAAAAATGTCGTCTCTAAATCACTACTTTTGTATTTTTTTGCTCTTTTTTGTGCTTGTGAAAGTTAATTAATTTATTGTACTTCTGGGCATCAAACATTAATAAAAGCAGTACACTACTATAGCAGACCACCATGTAGCCATTCTCCGGCTTCAACAGTAATCCACTGCCAGTCTTGTTTCTTTAATGCCATGGGCCACATCCCCTGCCACAGTAGGCTGAAGCAAGTCCGAGAAATCACTTCCGTAAATATTCCATAGTGTATGTTTAATGAATCACAAGAGCAACTTCATCATGTTCCTGAAAAAATAGAGCAACTGCTCTTATTATCATCAAGTATCCAGTCAGTGTTAACATTTCCAATTGTATTAATGGCATGTTTTTAAACTGTTTTGTTAGGATATGACTGCAATCCTTGCCAATTATATTCATACTGGAGAATAAGTTCTTGATCATTTGAAAGCCCCTTCTCCCCCTCTCTCCTCTTCTTCTCCAGATTCCTTCTCCGTCTCCACAGAGTTGATCTTCTTGCTTCCTGGCATCTTGTTCTTCGCTCTTACATCATGTATCGAGAAGCGATGTAATGTTTAACTTTCTGTGTCTGATTTATTTCGTTTATCATTATGATCTCAGGATCCATGTATGTTCCTACAGTTGACTCAGATGACTTCTTATCTATGGCTGAGTCATGGTCCATGATGTGTATATACCATTTTCTAAAGAAGTCTTTGAACATTGGGCTTCATACTAATCTAAATAAGGCCTACATGGTGCTATTGGTTTAAATTAAAAAGTTTCATTTAACCCATAGATTCCCTATCTTTTTTGCTTTACTTTGTAATTTCCTTATTGACTGCTAATCATTTCCAACTTCTGCCTTTAGAATGGTAAGGTGGAATAGAGACATTGGAGAGTTTCTTTTCTCTCCCTTTTGAAGCATCTGGAAAGAGAAAGATTGAGGACTGACTTGCAAGCTACTGTTTGGGAGAAGTTGTGAGATTTCTTTGTTCAGAGGTACCTTTCTGCCTGTCTAACAGATATCCACAGGATTATTCATGTATGACATGACAGCGCTGCTGACCTGCCTGAGGCTTGGTGCATCCACGCACTCAGGACCCTGAAGGAAAAATGCATCACCACACTCTAAGGCTTCAGAGGCCGAGCTCTGCCTTTTGGATGTGAATGGTACTTTGGAGGGAGAGCTAGCTTGAAAGCAGCTTAAATGTAACCATCAACGAATATGAGTCCAAGTCAAGCGGCCCATCACTGAAGTCCATGCAGGCTCCATCTCTCTCCGGGGTCTAGTGTCATTTCCACAGAGCTCCGCAGGCCAGTCTCACACAGGGCAGCAGCCCAAGGCAAGAAGAAGGGCTTTTGTGTGCCTGTATATGCACCTCTTTCCTCTATCAGCCACTTGGAGGCATTTTGGAATTGTGGGCCTCTGTTTTTTTAAAGCAGTGGATAAAGCTAAATTGAATCCAATGCTGGTAGAAAGGGTGGCTTACGTCAGAGACATGGATGTGTTCTTTCAACTCTAAATGGGATGGGAAGAACCTGAATATAAGGTGTTATTTCCTGTGGGGCATAGAAAGGTTATTTGCTTCTGTGACACCTTTTCTCTGTAGATTTTCTCTTGCACTGCTCTCTGTTCTTTAATTGAGGGGCGTGTGTGTGTGCATGTGTGTGTGTGTCTGTGTTCCTTCTGTCTCCATTTCTATGAAAATATTAAGCGCCAAATAAGCCTTAGTTATTCTACACTAAATAGTACTTAAGCCCTTAATAAACATGGTACAGGCTACCTGGGTGATCTTCAGCAGTCTACTTCACCTCTCTGTGCCTAAATAGCCTCATCTGTGAAACGGGGATAAGGATTTAATTTAAAAGTAAGTCCATTCTACAGAAGAGGAAATAGAGGCAAAGGGAAAAATTATAATCCCTAAATCATATAGATAATTAGTGGTGGAGTAAAGATGTGGAAACGCAGAAGTCTAGCTCCTCAATGCAGAGGTTTTCTTTTGTTATTATTTGTATTTTAGGACAGGGTCCACAAGGTATTCAGGATCTCGCTACATAGATCAGCCTCTAGTGATCTTCCTGCATTCAGCCTCTGAAGAGCTGGGATCACAGTGTGCACCACCATGCCCGGTCTCAATCCCTGTGTCAGGATGCGCTGGGGGTGAGGCTGGTACAGCCTGCTGAGTCTGTGTGAGTCTGAGCGCTTTTATGTGCTGAGCTATTTGGCCAGCCCTTCTCAACATAGGTTCTTAAATACTATTCTTCTCAGCTATTTTTGTAATTTTATATGTTTTGTGCAGGGTCTCCCTACACAGCTTGGACTCGGACTGATCCTCCTGTTTTCAGCCTCCCCAGCACTAGGATTCGAGGTGTGAGCCACCGCACCTGGGCTTTTCTCATCTTCTTTTTACCTCCATGTTTCTTCTCACTCACTCTGGAGCAATACTACGTAGCCGTTGTGTTACTCTGAGCAATTTCTTTACAAAGAAGTTTTTATCTTTGACATGGAGCTCTACCTCGTGTAACAGTCCTGGACAATCAAATGAGAGAGCATTAAATATGTCAGCGTGCAGGACCAGGGGCAGACACTGCACAGTCCATGTGGCTTAGCTGACACTGCTGGAGCATGTGGTCAGGGCTAGGCTGGGAGGATCCGTGAAGGACCAGGACAGATCTAATCCATGCTGTCGTGCAGCTTCTTGTTTAGTGAGAAGGTGGACAAATCAACAAACAATGTTGACTGGAGAGATCTTGACAAATCGTGCCTAGGGCTAAAAGGGAAACAAAGTACTCTTAGCTTTCCTAGTCCCGCTGAGGGTGGAGGGTGTCCCCATCCAGATGCTTAATACAAACTTGTTGGACTTGATAGATGACAAATAGATGACATCAGCTGCCAAAGACGGTCACCACTGTGGTTTAAAAATGCAAGTGTTAGAGGGAAGTGTGCCTTAAAGGACAGAAGGCACAGCAGAGTGAACTGAGTGAAGCTGCAGCTTCGAGTTAGGGGGAGCAGCGGGACCGTGGTCAGCCTTGAGCCAGTCCCCAAGGAGGAGAATAACAATTGCAGGTGTCCTACAGTGCGAGGTGGACGGGGTGACTGTCACGCCTGTTATGGGCTGCTGGAGGACCAGGCGTAGGAGGGTCCTTATCTGTGCTGAGCTTCTGTCTCGCATTTGTAAAAATACAACTAGAATATCTGCTTAGCAGGATTTCTGTGATTTTCATGTCTACATATTATGAGAAAATACACAGCGCTTCTTCCAAAGGTGATGGGTACTTTACAACTATTGGGTATTGGTTCATAATGTTATTGTCATTCATTTTTATCCTAACTTTGTTATTGTAAGCAAGCATTTATCAGGCCAGGGAGATAGCTCAGTGGTCTAAGTGCCTGCCTGGCAAGAGCCAGGGTCTAGGTTCAATCCGCAGTACTGCATGTAGTACTGGCCCCACCCTAGGCCCACTAAGCCAGCCACCAAAACTGGACATAGTGGTGCACAGCTGTAACCCCAGCACTGGGGAGGCTGAAACAGGAAGATCACTATGAGTCTGAGCTATGTAGTGAGACCCAGTATGAAACACATAAATTAAAATAACTAAGTAAATAAAATTAAAATAAAGAAAGCATCTGTCTTGTTGCCAAGTCAGTGTTTCCTTTCTTTACCTGGCCTGTCTGAACTGGGATATTATTCAGGCACTATTGCCACAGTGGTCTTAGGATAGCCACTGTCCCCACCTGGACTTCTGTTTGCTCCCAGGAGCTCTAGCTTGCACTAGGTGCTCTCCAAGGTTCAGAACTTTTCCAATACTGTTTTGAGACTTCACGCACAAGCGCTGGAGACTTCTAAGGGGAGGGAGACAGAGGATCCCATCATCCTCAGCTAGATAAAGTTTCAAGCACTAGTTCTCAGTTGAGGTGCCTGACTGAAATATTTAACAACATGTGGATATTTTTGGTCGTTACAACTGAAGTTAAAGATCTTGTGGATAGAGTTCAGAGATGTCACTAAATCTCACAACAAATAAGAGACACGTTGATTACAAAGAATGGTTTGCAACAAAGTGTTAAACGAGCCAGCGTTGAACAATCCTTCTTCAATGCTTGCTTTGTGATTCCGGAACATTGGAGCGGAGCCTTTGCATTCACACGCGTGCTCTTTTATTTTCCTGGGCACCTTGTACGTTGGAAGGAGCTACATATACAGTTTGCTATTCAGGAGGCTTCGCCTCCTCTTTTTCCCACCTCTTGGTGATGGAGACTTGGGAACAAAGATGACATGTCATAGGATAGAATAAGTGGAATCAGGGACAAGTTGGAACAGAAAGCGTGAAGCATCCTTTGCCTAAAGGGACCAAGATCTTAATGAGATTGGGACACTGTCTCAGGGAACAGCAGGCAAAGGGAGAGGAGGTTGTTGTGGGTATTTTTCTGGGCCTTAGCTCACTTCCTTTTCGTGGTGACCAAGGTACTGCACTTTGGCTGCGGATACAGCCAAGAGCAAGTTGGAGCAACTGTCTGTTCTGTGAACAACTGTCACCAGCGGCCTGTGCCCAGCCTTCGCCTTGCCATCCCTAGGCAAGCCCTACCAACCCTTGTAGCCTCAGCGCAGAGGTAACTGTCTCGAGTCATATGAGCACCTGCCTGCTATTCTGTCTGCAGGCATCAGGTCTTCTTGACTTTCTCTATCCCTATAATCTTAGTCTGCATCCAGTCTGGATTAGCCACTGAAATTATTTGTCAAAGAAGGAGTGAATGGATAATTGAGTGGAGGAGGTAAGGTCTCAATAGCCAGCCTCTATACCATTGTGAAGATTTCAAAGGCTTCCCCCTTTCCCTTGTGTTCTAGCCTATTCCGTAGCCCAGACTAGGTAGAGAGAGAGAGAGAGGAGAGTGGCAAGGAGGGCAGTTTTCTGTGTGAGCTCTCAGGAGAGTGCATGGAGGTGACAGTCCCTGGAAAAAGGAGGCTAACAGGATCTAAGTGTGTTTTAACACAAGAGAGACTGAGGTTGAGCTGACATCTTGGGTCAGGTGAGGGAAAGTGATTAAGGGAAATAATAATGGGACAACAACTCTGTTATGGGGAAATATTAATGCTCTCCATAAAGATGGTAGATGGCCCAAAAGGTGTTATTTTTAATAGGTGTCTTCCAATTGTGTGAATTACTAAGAAGGAGCTCAGGTAGTGAAACCCATTAATTTCTCAAATCTAACTTATTTACACTGAGCGCAAACCTTTCTCAGACTGATAGCGTCAACCATTATAAAAGATCCTCCCAGTGGAGAGCAGCTATATTTTCTGGTCATGAGCATAGTTTTGTCTTAAGGCCTGGAGTGGGGGAAAAAGTTTTAGGATGTGTTAGATACCTCTTTACAGGTGACTCTGTCTTTTGTCATCTGCAACTCTCTCTCACTGAACCCAAAAGTTCTGACCCACTACACTGCAAAGACGCTTGCGATGAATCACAGATGGAATGTTAGGCACTATTGTGTAGCACTTAATTCAGGTCTTTTAGAATCACTCAAGTTGGCCAACGGTCTGTTGTTCTCATCCATAGGTTATTAATGTTAATTTACAGTGAAGTCCCTCACTGTGATACCAGAGGTGAAGGTAGTCTGCCTGCCTGTGCTCTAACGGGTATCTGGGAATTTTAGCATTAACACATAAGAAGAATGAAAGAACTCTTTTCTCAGCTTTACTGTTCCTTCACCTGTCCCAGCTCTACCAATGATGCCATGGCTGGACAAAGGGACAGTCTGAAGGATGTTGTCCTTTTGGAACTCTTTCTGACTATTCCTCCTACCTGGATATTATCACCCCAGCCGCTCAGATGGAGAAGTCAAGGCCCTTGCATATCTAAAATTACACAGGTGAAGTAAAGAGCAAGGATTCTCAATCTAGATGTATCTTTGCTCAGTGTTCTATTAAATGCCATGAAATCCTATCTGTGAGGGGAAAGGGAGGGCCAGAGAAATGTTAGGGTGAGACAAAGGAAAAGATGTATGCCCAGGGCAATAGGAGCATGTCCAACACGAGAAGGGGAAAAAGTTGGGAGAATGAATTATTTTCTATCCTTTCCACGAATAGGCTCTGTAGAAGCCCATTGATCTGGTCCAGCTCAGAGCTTCTTCTTGGTCTCTCTCTATAAATCATTGAGCAGAGCCAAGAAGAAACCAAGCTCTGGTCAGTAAAGTTACCAGTAGTCTTTGTCCCTGAATATATCATGATGATACATGATGGGGTCTTTTTGTAAGAAATGGAGTGACACTGTAAGAAATAATTTTATCAATGCATAACAGCAACTGAGAAATTTTCTGGATAACATATAACCATCTAATTTAGTGCTTCACAGATTATTTTTAGAGGAAGACCCTCTTCCTCTTTCTTTTTCCATTTCTTAAAATTCTAATCTGGCATAAGCTATTATCCTATTAAAATATGTTTAATTAGTAGAAAAATTAAATAACAATGCTATATAGGACAGGAACTCCTTATTATTGTGCTGTTGTGGTAGTCAATGAGCATACTCATTCACCTATGAAATGTCCCTTTCCGTATCTATCTGGTCATGGCTGATGACATACCGGATTCAGGCTGGTGTGCTCTATGGGGTCTACCTTGAGTAGCCCTTTTTCTGAACAAGTGGCCTGTAGTCCTTTGGGAGTTACTTCTCCATGTTGTCAAAGAGAGGATGGGGGCAGCAGATGTGATTTTTGACAGCTACAGAGCTAGAGAGATGAAGAGTAGCCATTGCAAGGTACGCAGCTGATTCTGGAACCTTCGCCATGATTTTCTTGAAATTTTGCCTTGACTTATAGCACAGAGCTTGAATTCAGAATGGAATGGATGCAGGACAAGTTCTGACTTGGTCATTTAGTACTCCCATGACACTAGGATTGAGTGACATCTGGGAGACTCACGGACAGCCCCTGGCATGGTGTAGGTGCTCAGCAAGGGCACAATTTCAAGTGGCATTGTGATAATGATTTAGAGTGGGTTATTCGATTTGATGCAGTTAATATTCCACATGCCCATGTGTCTCAACTGTTGTGTATGTCAGAAAACAGTTTATTGGGTTTTCATTCTATGAAAGGAATTAAATTTTCTTTTATCATTTAAAATCTCTGCCCATTTATTTTTAAACACAGTGGCAGAAATGACCAGCTACAAAGCTGATTGTGATAATGGATTTCATTTCCTTTGAGAGCTGGTAAAACAACAGATTTTTTTCTTTTTTTTGGAGGGCCCCTGAGGTTCTAGGTGTGCTTGTAAAATCCAGTTTTTCTAAATAATAGGGGTGTGTTCTTGACCAAAATGCTTTATTTTTTTCAAGTTCCATTTTCCTCATTTATAATGTTGGGTTGATGATAATAATATGATTTATTCCAGATTATTACTTGGAGGAGTCAATAAATCAACACAGATGCCATGTACTTAGCACAGAGTCTAATAAAAGAGCAACACCTTTGGCAACTGTTAGTCTTTATTATTGCTGCTGATTGGTGTCCTGGGAGGTATGCAAGGGTGAAATTAAGTCATGACACACTCCTAGACGAGAAGACCCATGGTTTTCAGTGAAACACAATTTCTGGAAATTAGCAATCTCTTCATGGTTAATTATTACAACTATTTTTTTGAACAGAACTGTTATGCCTGAAATTTTCTGAGCATTTTTCTGACTAGTAATTAAATCTCAGGGTGGTTAAGTTTTTTGCTTAATGTCCCATTGCAAGTACGAAGAGGTCTTGCAAGCTAAACCTGGGAGTTTTCCTGGTGATCTTAAACAAAGGCAAACCTGATAACAAATAAGGAGTTGACTTTACTTAGTTCTTGCTATGTGTCAGGTTTGTTCCAAGTAGGCTGCATAGCTGATCTTATCTTGTCTTTGCACAGTTCTCTGAGACCAGTACTACTATGAAAGTTATGTTTATACTGTCTCTGTCTGTCTGTCTGTCTGTCTGTGTCTCTGCCTTTGCCTCTGTCTCAGTCTCTCTCTCTCTCTGTCTCTCTCTCTCTGTCTCTCTCTCTCTCTCTGTCTCTTTCTCCCTCTCTTTCTCTTCTCAGCTTGGGGCAAGTGTATATTATTATGCCTCTCGGTTCTTGGGTCAAATGTGTCCCTTGCGCTGGCGCGTGCTGTCCTTCTCTGTAATCTAAGGGGACATTAAGGCCTCTTGAAAGTCCTTTCTGACACTAAAAGCCTATGACTCCGTAAGCAGGCAGACAAAATAGAGCTTTCCTTCTGTGTCCACCACATTTACTGACCCGTTAGAAAATGGCCATCCTGTGAGTGGCCTAATTTATACTTAGGCCCTATTTATAAAATTTTGAGCAAAGGAGTCAGGGAGGGAGGCCCAACAGCGCCATTTAAGTACCCGATCAGCTGCTTCTGGGATTTAGTCCTGGGGCGTCTGTTCTCTCCCTAAACACACAGGCCTTCACGGCGGAGGGAGCGAGTTCTCCGCTGTTTCTCTTCCCACTGCTTTTCTGCACACTCTGCTCCGCAGACACAGTGGAGGATTGCCTGCCGTGCAAAGTGGACACTCCACGGCTCAGAGCACTGGATAGACAATTATTTGGTGACAGCGTGTATCTAAAGACCTGCCAATTTCCCCCTACGGAGCCTTTGAGCGTCTGTGCTGTTGGTGCTGGCTCATTTGTTGGTTTACAGAATTAAAAAAAAATATTATAATTCAGAGCTTTTTATACTTATCTAAAGGGGTCTTCATCCTTTCACAACAGCGTAAAGTTTCATACAAGATAGTCGTGCTCGCTTTATGCTCCTGATGCGAAGCCGAAGGTCAGCACAGTGACTGGCTGGGCTGGGGAGCCATGCGGGAAGGACGCTCTGTGTTGAGGTCCACCCACATGGAGAGCTGAGCTGTGCAGAAGGATCTACGGCAGAAACGCTGGGGCCCCAGATCATTCAGATGAGTGTCACAGTCCTGTGGGGGGAAACTTGGGACTGGTGGGGGTGTGACCAGCAGGATGCCACATACCCTGCTATCAGGACGTGTAGCAGCTCAGAATGAGCCCAGTGCCACTGCAGGGAGGCTTCGACTCAGGAATGTTAGGGAGTTGAACATTAGTAGGGAGTAAGTGTTCTGCATTTTGTGTGAAATATTCTAATTTTAAGTGTTGTACAGGGCCGGCGGTGCAGCTCAGCAGACTAAGGGCTTGCTTAGGGAAGCTCAGCAGCCAGCGTTCGATTCCTGGCCCTGCCTGCTGTGCCGGCGATGGAGCACAGGCATGGTGGCGTGCTCCTGTAACCCCAGCACTTGGGATACAGGAAACAGGAGAACAGGAGGATCGCTATGAGTCAGAGCTGCACAGCGAGAGCCTCAAAAAAAAAAAAAAAAAAAAAAAAAAAAAAAAAAAAAAAAAAAAAAAAAAAAAAAAAAAAAAAAAAAAAAAAAAAAAAAAAAAAAAAAAAAAAAAAGTTGAACAAGACCTACAAGTTGAACGATATCTATAAGATTGTTAAGCTATAACATGGGCCAAATACAGCATAATTTGGGCTGGGTATAAATTATAGATACACATTTGCAAGCACTAATGTATACATTTTCTAAGATTCTAGGAACGAACCTTGATCCAAAAATAAACAATAACAACAAATATAAACACAAACAATTAAGGAAATATCAATCCAAGGAATGACGGGCCAACTCCAGGACCCAAGAGTCCTCTTTCTTTTCCCCTTGCATTACAGGGGGACTCTAACCTATCACCACAACATGGGGTTATATTTAGGCTAGTGGGGGGCAGCTCTGCCTTCGCTGGATGTCAGGTGTGTTTATGACCCTGTCTCTCATTCCTTCTCCCTTGTCTATTGAGCCCACCCCGGCTTCTCTGCCCTGTGTACTCATATCTGCACCTCCCTGACGGGTGCAGCAACAAAAACGCCTCTGCGAGGGGTGAGGCGCTGGGCAGAGGTGATAGGCAGCTCCAAATAAGTATTAGAGAGATGTCAAACCCAGTTAAATAAGAGAAATTAAGAGGGGGTGGGGCTGGGAGTGGGAACAGATCCAGGGTTCCCGAGGAGGAAGGCCGGACTATTTCTTCAAGAAAAGTGGCAGAAATGACTGTGAATTGAGAGAAACTGGAGATGTTATCACTGCAGATAAATCTCTACTGTACTCTCCAAATCCAGAGTCTTAGTGATGACACGAAGATGACGGGGTGTAGCCATGAGCACCGAGACTCCCGCAGATGTTTGTTTGAAGTCCTGTGTTAACAGAGCACACAGCTACAGCTCCCTATTTCTCTCTCCTCATGCTACCGTTCTTCCTTTGTTCCTTTGTCCCACTTGGTGCCTGAAGATTTCCCATCTTCAGAAAATGCCTGACCTAGCGCATTGCTCCAGGTGGATCACATTTAAGAAACTCCAGGCTGATCATTTTAAAAGACTAGGTGTCACCACTTTCACCTTTAGGAAAGGAAATGTCAAGTTTAGGAACAGGGACATTTTATATTGCAGCTTGGTAAGATTCAGCTCACTTGTCAGAAGGACTTATTTATCAGCATTAAAAGTACTAAGTGAAATGTCATTACTTCTATAGCAGTGGGAGATAATTAAATCCTACATGCTTTAAGGAATCAAGCCAGGGTCAGAGCTGTTTTGCATATAGCATGCACAGATTAGGTGAACGTAGCCTGTTTCAACTGTCACTTGATATTATATTAGCTCCTAGATAAGCGTTCCAGGACTGAGGAGCATAGCCGATGTTTGGCAGTACATCCCCGCCATTGCTAGCTCTCAGGTGTGTGGGGTGACTTGATGAACACTGGGAGTGGGACAGCCTCACCACTGGCCACTCTTTTGGGGGGGCCATTACACACCACCATGGTTGGTGCTTTGCATTCCTACAGAGCCCTTGAAAGTTGCCTCTGACAAAGACCGGATGGGAGTAAGTGGCTCCAAATTGCTGTGTATTAGAACTTAGAGATTGTCACATTGGGTAAAAGCAGTCATGTGACAAAGCTGTTGAGAGAAGCTGAAGTCAGGGCAAGTAAGAGGGAGCTGGCGGACTCTGCAGGTGGAGGCAGGGGCTGAGGCAGGGAACAGCTGGCTGCCGATGGAAAGGACAGTGTGCCTGGTGGGACCACACTCTGGTGCATTCAACATCTGGTTCCATCCTGTGACACAGCTTCATCTCTCAGACTCTGTAAAGTGGGTACATGGGTAGAATTCTGGAGAAGCCATACCCAGTGTCTGGGTCATGATTTGACGTCGACAGTGTGCTTGGAGCATGTAGCCCTGGAAGGACCGGAAGTATGAACCTAGGCCTGGTAAGGGGTCCGCTTCTGAGATCTCTGAACACTGACCCAGATGCAGAGAGACCACACGGCATCTCTTAGTGTAATCTGCCCATGGTCTCCAGCTATTGATTACGCCCAGAGGAAACAAGTAACTCACACTCCTGTTTGCAACAGAGGCACTCGGTAATAGCAGTGCAGCTATAAGCTCCCCCTGGAGTTGGCTGCACTTTGGAAAGTGCTCCTGAGAGAAGCTTAGGTTTCATCTGCCTTGAAAGTTTGTAACAGAACAATCTTAGTGATTGTCTATCAGAAATGCCACCTGCTCTGAGTACACCTCAGGCTTCAGTTCTCCTTTTCTTATGCCACTTACTATTCCTGACTTATGCTTGGTTCTCTGAATCAAATTCCTGTGCATGTGGTCCAGCTCTGACACGGCACAGCCATGCAGTATGATGATTCTCATCCACATGAGGAGCTTAGCTCAGTGTTTGTTGAATGAACAAATGTTTTTGCTTAATAAAGCTTGTCTATGACTTTGTTGACCCATCTTAGCTTCCCCTGGACAGTGGTGGTAACAGCTCTACTTTAAGAATGGGAGGAAATGAAACAAATATGTGGCTACAAGAACAAATGTAAACAATTAAACTTTCTTTTACGCCAGTTTGGGTTGAGTTTTATTTGTAGCATGCTATCCCCAAAATACAAAAGAATTAAATTACATTTGATTTTCCTATTATCTGCCACAATAGGAAGATTAATACAAACCTGTGGTGATGGTGAATATTTGTCAATAATCTTCAATAAGAAAGCAAACCTCTAAAGTATATCTAACCACATAAAAATCGTGATTATATATGTCTACATCAAAAGATCATATTAACTAAAAATAGTTACCTGGAAGTTGAAATAGTTAAGAGTAAACTGAAAATGAGTTTTAAAATTTTTTATTAATATCTATGCAATGGGGAACTCTTGAAAAGGCTCATGGGCTATTCATCCTAGGTTATGGTATAGCTGCTAGAGTATTATATAATACTTATATAAAACATCCAGTTTTATATAAGTCAGTGTGAATTAAGGTCTGTTGCAGTAACAAAGAAGTCTGAAGCTGAGGTGCCTTAATATATCCACACGGCTCTGTGTCTTGGGTGGCCTCAGGGGCACATCGGATTGAAAGGGACAGTCCTTCTGCACCTTGCTCCACCCAAGCCTTGTCCACAGCGATGGGAGCTGTGGCTGGATTCCATCTGAGTGAACTGGTTGTGCCAATTCTGAGGAGAGGGTCTGGCTTTTGCCGTGGCAGGCACCTGGCAGCCCACTCTTTCCTGGACACAGGTGTGCCTCATCACACTGGGGCAAAGGTTGGACTCGCTAGGGAGTGTTTCTTCTGTGCCGTGTGCTTTTCTGGGTGCTGGAAGTCTGTCAGGGAGCAGATAGGCATAAAATCTCAACCCTGAGGTGCCTCCTTCAGAACGGGAGAGGAAGGGTCTACCCAGAAGCGACAGGCACCAGCAGGAAATGGTGTACTCAATGTGAGGCAGCAAGGGCTATGGATAAAGAGGGCAGGGCAAAGAGTTGGTACCAGGAGAGGCAGGGGTACAGTTTGCAGTGAAAGGAAGAGGAGAAAGATGCCGGCCCAGAGCCAGGCATGGGCAGTGAAGAGGAAAGACAGACTTTGCAGGCCAGAGAGAGAGACCCAGTCAAAAAGTGAGCAAGGAAGAGCTGGCAGCTGAAGCCTTCCGGTCCTCTCTCGGGCTGCAGGGATCTTCTCACGCCACGGCCTCCTTGCGCCCCTCACGGCTAGTCATTTCCGGTCCTTTCCCATCCAGTCCCCCACAGCAAGGTCCCTCAGGGCTCACCCCCGTCTCTTAGACACCACACTCACCATCATGCCTCAGTACTGGCCACAACGCACTAAGTGGCCTTTCCCAGAGACAGGGCTTTTGTATCCCCTGCTGCACGAAGGCTTCCCTGGCCTCACTCTTGCCTGCTGACCCCAGACAGGGATGCTCATGGCGAGGCCGGCTCGCTCTAGGGCCGCGCCCGGTGGCCCGCACTTCCTGTGCACTGCCTGTCTCATCCTCCCATACCTTTACAGTCAATGGTCATGTGATCCTCTCTGGGGAGATCTGTGACCCTGAGGGCAATAAGAACTTACACAGGACATTTTGACTCGTGCACCGAGCAGCTGCCTCTTCTAATCTAAACATATATGTACAGCTTGTGCTCCTGCTTAACACTAAATTTATCACAAATCTGTGGCATTTCCACGTCTCCACTTCTTGCCACCTCCCCCCAACCCTGTCCCAGATAATGCATCCTGTGAGCTATTTGAGGACTGGACAGACAACTTTGGTGCAGAGCTGAGTGCCTGGCAGGAAGCCAGCTCCATGTATACCAGAGAGAATGGAGAGTGTATGTGCCACTGTTGGAACATCTGTACAGTGAGAGGGCAGCAAGCGACCTGCATGCCTCTTAGCTGCAGCACTGGAAAACCTGGAAGAACTGTCTGAAGTAGCACAGAATGCTTGGGGAATGCTGGTCCTGGCTGGGCTGGCCCTAGGCACTGGGTGGTCCATGGTCTCTGGGGACAGCTGCCCGACCAGTAGTATCTCTTCATTTTCTGAGGAGTCTGAAAGGGGGAAAGGGACAGAGGGAAACCTTGCTTCCCTCCTATGGCCAGGGATCATCCACTGGGCCAGCCCCAGCGGATGGCATTTCAGAGGATCTTAGGAGTGTTGGTGCCCATGGGACCACACAGGTGTTCCTGAGAAGCATAGCAAGTGGCAGGATCCCTTTTGACTTTGTAGCCCCAGATTTGTTGGCCTAATGGTGGAAAGCAGGAACGGTGACCAGATGGTGTGGCCTAGGTGGAGGCCCTGAGGGAGATCTTTGATTCACAGAAACATCTCTGGTGCTCTTCTTCTAAGAGCTCTTGACAGAAACTGGGGAGGTCACCATGGAATAAAACTAGACCCAGAATATTGCTGCCCACTCTGAGATGAAAAATACATGTCCAGATGTCCACCTGATCCTTGGACATGGCCTGAAACAGGGAAGCGTGGGAACTTACACTCAGGATGAAGTTGAAGAAGGGGCTGAGGCTCCTCCTCTGCCCTCCCATCTTTCCTCATCCATTGCCCACCCTTGACACCTGCTTCTACCCCCAGGTGGCCAGCCAGACTGCAGCTGTGACACCACAGTGTTGCTCCCACATCCTGGTCGCTCATCATCTTATCAGCCCTGAAGCATCTTTCTCCAGAAGTAGATTGTCTTAAATCTGGGCAGTATTGTAGTGTGGGGGTAGTGAACACTGAATACAGGAGGAAAACATGAAATAAATAAGAGCTCCTAAGACAGGCTATATTGATATTATACTTATAAAACCTAAAAGTCCCTGCTGACTGTGAAAAATTAATGACGGGTATGGTCAATATTAATTGTCCCTCCAAAAAGGGCGGAGGGGAGGGGAATCCTCCAAAATGAGGATCAATATAATCCCCTTGCCAGTACTGTATTGAGCCTTTCTTGCAAAAATATAGTTTTTTAAACCATTGACAGGGTTATTTAGGAAAGCGTTTACCTAGTCCTGCTAATGGAAAACCATGATAATGATCTTTGAACAAAAGGTTTTAGAAGCACCAGCTCTTAGGTGGTGGACTGGCTTCCTAGTCAATATTGCAGGCTCTCTTTGAATTAGGAGCAGTCATGAGGAAGAGGTGGAAGGAGTTGGGATATCTGATCTTCCCTGTGGAGGTTTCTTTTTTGCATCTGTCATGAATTATTAAATAGGAATTCAGCCATGCACAGGAGGATAAGGCAGATGATTTCCCTATGAGTGTGCTGATTAGCCAATTGCTCAGTTTAGGGAAGATTTCATGTGTTTCTAGTTTCTATATATGTCCGTAGAAATGGAGCACGATCCTCCCTGCATCTCAAGTGAATGATTTCTCAATTAGCCCGTAGTTCCTTTGCGGCATTCCCTTTGCAGGCCTACCTTGGCAATGTAAAACAAAGGTTTAAGAGCTTTTGGACAACTGATATGGTTTGGAGACACTATTTGTCTAGAATCAATATCTGCAACCATTTTTGTGTTTGAGTCTGAGGTCTATTGCTTATATTCACAGCACTGCTTTCGGAGTTGTTAAGTTAAAGGCAGTGCTTCAGTGGTTTGGGTGGTGGTAGGATGTTTCTCGAGAGTGAATAACTCTTTGGGTTTAATAAGATCTGCAAATACCATTTCCTAAGACAAATTTCTCCTCCCCATCAGTACTCAGTTGTCTAATGTGTAAAACTAGGATTGGGATAAAGATGAAATGAGACAGTGCTTGAGAAGTATTCAGGCAGAGCTTGACGCCAGGTGAGGCTTCAGTAAAGACTTCTATTGTTATTTCTCATATTGGTTTTAAGAATATATTCTAAGAAAATATGGAAGCAGGTGCACAAAGATCCAGAAGGAAAGATGCCCCTCATCACATTGTTGATAACAGCAAAAATTTGCATTGGTAGGAACTATTATAAAGCGTATGGATGCAGGCTTCTCTATTACTTAGATATGAAACCCAGAGGGCTGGTGATCGTTAACAGAACAGTACTCATAAGGATTTAAGAGAAACATTAGATTACCAAATAGTATCATTGCTTTGTTTGTTTCAAAGAGTACACACATAAATACACACATACACAACTAGCCGGGGTATAGACTCAGAAGATGGTAATAACATTTTTAATATTTGCATTGTTTGCAGTGTCTATATAGTTCTTTGGTTGAAATCTCTTCTTCATTGGAAGAAGGAAAACCTCCAGATGAGGTGAGATTCCATTTCCATGAGGGGGCATTTTTCTCTAAGTCGAGCTTTTTCTAAAAGTCAAGGCATCAGTGAAACTTGAGCAGGGATTCTGCCAGGTGAACATGAACATGCTGGAGGTTGAGTCACTCCATCAGAGAGCGGAAGCCAGGGATGAAAGATCAGGAGCGTTTGAAAATGAGATCGTGAGGAATGAGCACTCCATGGTCGCTTGGCCTCATTTATATATATATATATATATATATATATATATATATATATATATATATATTTTTTTTTTTATTAGAGGACTGCCTGACATTTGAGAAGTGGAGGCCTGTGCCACCGACTGCAGGTTGACTGGCATTGATGGGCCCTTTCAGTCTTGATTTCTTCCCATTTTCCCACCCACACCCTCCATCCAAAGTCTCACCCCTCCACCCTCTGAATTAAATTGTAAACAGTGGTAAAACTTTCTGAAATGGCTATGTGCAGAAAGGCTAGCTGTTCTTTTCAAATAGGGGTGATCTGGATAGAAATTGTGAAAAGTGACTTGTGACATTTTGAGCACCTTTACTGACTTGTTTGAAAGGAATAAAAACAAAAGAAAAAGAAAACAGAAAGTTGTATCAGTCAGGCCAGACAGCAAAAGCAAGGAGAACTAAAAATAGTTTCCTATCAAGACTTTATTAAAATAGTTGGGTATGAATCCCAAAAGATTTGGTAAAAATTGAAGTAATGTTTGGAAGAAACACGTGGTGGCTATAAATATCTATTTATAGTTATACCTCACAGGTGAACCAGACCTTTTAATTTTCTGTATAGCTGAAAAATTATTTTTTATGAACAGAGATCTATTACTTTGGTTGGTATAACTTGACCCCCAGAATTCTGCAATTTTCAAGAGGTCCAGTTGAATGTGTTTTAGAGATAGTAGGCACACGTGCTCACCTGTCAGGGGGATCTAAATGCTTGCAAATGGGCTGTCTTTCTCCAAAGAGTTAAAGCGTATTTATAAATGTCTAATACTTTTCATGCTGCAAGTTTTTGGCAAGGGAAAATTATACTTGTCCTAAAACCTTAATGCTCTCAAAAATGTTGATAGAAACCTTTTCTGTCTGTTAAGTACCTCCAGGAATAGTGAGTTTTATTCTTGGATCCCATTCGTCTTTCACACATTCGGAAATGGACAATCGTAAAAGTATGCTGGATGCTATTTATGTTATTCCTTTCTACATCATGACAATATTATTGTTGTCACGAAGACTTTCTAAGCCGGTGATTTTTGCCATGAAGTCTTTTAAAGGCTAATTAAGGTGAATCCTATTTACGCTGCTGCAATGCCCTCTTCTGCCTTAGTTCCTCTTGTCCTTGTTGCTGTGCACTTTTTACATTGTAGGCTTCCCATCTCTCCCTTGGCTTATCTGTTCCACCTTCTTTTTATTCTCTCCTGATGGTCACTATTTTTAGATTGAAGCACTCACCCCTTTTTTGGACTCTCCTCCCCTACTGAGGCAACCTTAGCCTCCCAACAAGATTGACTCTTCTTATTTATTTTGACAGAGCTTTAACTGTTAAATATTGCTACTGTAGGGTATTTTCAAGCACAGTTCTGGGTGATAAATACCTTGCTTTATGTTCTACTGGCGAGGCCCCTCTTAGCTAACAATATTTTCTTTGATGCAATGATGTTTGAAATTTTCTAATACACCACCAGAAGATTTAATCGCTCTTCATACAAGTCACCCTGATAGTGAGCCGAATGAGGAGTTCCTGGCCACACTCCCCTAAAAGCTCCAGTTCTGCCTTCTCCCCACTCTTCATTCTACTGTGCTCCTGTACTAATCTCTGCAGATATTTCACCTCGAAGTTCTTGTTCTCTTCATTTCTGCTCCCACAATTTCTCTCCTATAAGCCTAGTTTCCTGCCATCAAAATCAGTGATTATAATGGGAATTCTGTGACTGAACCCAAAACAATTTGATATTGACATCACAATTGATACTATCATTCAACATCACTAATATCATAGTCAACCAACCATTTAGATCTGTTGGTATAATTTGTCATGTGGTATGTGTGTTCCTCATCTTTTAAACCTGGAGGTCATAAAACAAGCTTAAATATATTTTGTCACAGTTGAAACAGTAATATGAGTGAAGAAAAAAAGATTTAGAAATTGTACGGCTGTGTTTCTAGCTTCCTGGACAGTATATTCATGGCTCTTCTTGGATTTAGAGAGCCTTCCATGGGATCACATCTGGATTTAGCTTTCCCCCACCAGTGCACAGTGACTTTCCCTTGGTATTGTTCCTTCTGGCTGGGGAATTCTTTGGATCTGACCTGTGCTTGGCATTGAATGGGTGTTCATTAAATGAATAAACTTTTTAATGCATTTACAGGCATATGTTGGAAAAAATCTTGCCTTTGATCATATGAAAAGTCAAGGAGGAAGCAGGTTACATTTGGCCGTTCAGTTTGAATATTTGCTCACACAATGACGGCACTGCCTCCTCCCATTTCTCCCCATTTTTCAGCAGTGCTGTAGCCCAGCTCCCTGGGTAATGTTCCGCTTTCTCTGACAGGGAGAGGTGGACATGTCCATGTGGATGATATTCCTGATTTTTATTTACACTTCCGGTGGAATTGAACTAAAATAACGGCCACTAATTCTCAGAACATTTACAAGCTACCTTCTGCTAAAGTGATCAGGGGAATTCTAACATTTAGGGTCCATATTTTCCTATCATTCAGATATTACAGCCTATGGCAGTGATTTTATTACATTAAAACACACACAGCAATATATCTGTCTATATCTTATCAGTATCCAAAGAACTTGTGCCTGTTTGCCCTTGGGATTCTGCACAGAAAGGTAGGATCTCGTTTCAGAACTATTGACATCTTTTTTTTTTTCTCCCACTTCCTCTGTACTGGAAAAATGATCAGAAGCCAGAAATGCCCAGTGATGATCACAACCCTAGGACAGACAGCATCCCCGCCAGGCTTCCTAACATCCCTATCCCTGGCTATATGCCCTGGTTCTCACTACTGGAGTGTGGTCAAAACACTGGCTCACAACAGGTGATTTCTGTGATCAGGAGAAATGCTTTAAGGTAAAAATATTTTGCATATGTAATTATCCCCCCAATGGTACAGTTGATTTTGATTTGACCAAATGATAGCCCATGCTGGTTGGGCCTGATTTAATCAGGTCAAAGCCTCTAAAATGAGATCATCTCTTATTTGAGGAGCTAAGTACTCTTTTCAGTTCTGCATGACCTATGCCTGTGGTGACAGGTGACATGAGAGGCTGAGGACCTCTTTCTGATGAGTATGGACTGCTGAATACTGCTAGGAATTTGGATGAGGAGACTGAGCTCCAGCTGACTTGGATTCTCTAGCGTCTTCCTTCAGCCTCATCCATCGGTGAAATGAGCGAGAGGGTCTCAGGGAGGCCCGAAGGTGCAGGTGGGCTTGAGTTCTTTTTGGCAGTTCTGACGCACTTGTATTCATATCCGTGAACCCAGTTTTACTCATATTTGCTTTATTTTGTTCTGACCACAGGGAGTTCTATTTTCAGGACAAGAAATATTGAGCTTGCTCTTGGTTTGGAAATATCAGACTCTTGGTGCTAGAAATGGGGTCTTGGAACTGACCCAGAGTTCCCTGTAGACATGTCTTCCCCCAGCACGGGGTGAGGAGGAGGGCATGTGGCTACCACAGTATACTTCTTTTATGTCCCTACTCGCTTTTTAATGTCCTTTCCTGTTCAGACTCCTGGGCTTTTTCTTCCCCTTTCTCTTTGTATGGTGGCATTTGCCTTGAATGTTGATGAGGAAAACTTGGACCCTCCCCAAGAACTTATTTGGGGGTAATTAATTCTTGGCATCACAGCAGTGTTTCACAACTGTGACTTCCTTTGGTATGAATTGACTGACTAAATGTCCAGGCATGGGATATGTACAATTATTGCTGTTGCTTTTGCCAAAAATCTAATCATTTATTGCACTTGCCCTAGTGGGACTGGGAATGACAATTGTGTGTTTGGAAGAGTAAGGACAGAATTCATATGAGGCCAGGGAGGAGTCTTGTAAATTTAGATTTTACTTTCTCTAGGCCCCCTTTTACCTGGAGCTCTGATATTGTTCTGGAAACAGGCATGCCAAGAAAGCTGAACCATGCCTGAAGCTGTAGACAATACTGGCCATTTATGAACTTCTGATAGACTGTGCAACAACAAGTAAAAGAGTGTAGGAGGAGAAGACAGGGAGACAATGCTGTGTTCAGAAATGTAAGGAAGTCATCTGAGGACTAGTGTGTTACTACAGTGAAAGGATTAGGGGAAGCTGAGCAGAGACAGGACAGCATGTGTTGAAGATGACCTCAGTGCTTCTGGAGCTCCAGTTGAACTTGGACTAGAAATTAGGGGTAATTTCAGAAATGATTTTTGCTGCTTAGTGCATGGAAAAATAGAAGTTGCCAGTAAATGCTCTGCTAGCTTAGAATTGGTGGCCCAGAAGTGCTCTGGGAGTAGGAGTCACCTCTTCCTCCTTCTGTGCTGTACCTGTAGCATCTCTGTGAGACAGTGCCCATAGTGGGTGCTAAGCACGACAGGCCATGGTATGACTGAATCTCACCACTCAGACCTACTGCAAAGGCTTTCTAGTAAGCTTCGTTGGGTGATTGTACCCTTTAAAATTAAAAAAAAAAAATTAGGGCGAACAAACTAAGCATCGTTTCCCACACATTAAAGCAGAATCCATAGGAAGTCTACAAATGAATCCATGAATACCCAGTTGAATTTAATATATGCTTTGAATATCTAAAAATGTTTTGGAGAATAACGTCTCTTTTATTAGCAACCCATTTTCATCCTTATCTTCTAAATGAGCAAAGACTCCATGAGAGGTGGGAAGACACTTCTCAGTGCCATTTCCCCAGGTGTGGGGATTAAGAGGAGCCTATGTGCAAGGCAAATGACCCGGATATAGACAGAGTCAGGGCAAAGGGCATCAGAGCAGAAGAGCAGGCTGACACTCAGCACTCTGTCCACGACACTGCAAGGAGGACAGGGCAGTCCAGAGGGGTCAGCAATGTCTAGGCAATATGCCCATGGCAGGCATCCAGGTTGGAGGCAACCTGGGGGCAAAGACTAGAAGCACAAATGGGCATGGTAAGACCACCCTAAATAATGGATTAGGAACACAGTAACTTCCGGTCACCACGGAAAGGTGACATGTGCCTCCTGACAATGGACTTCTCTACCATCAACATTCTTATCTGCAGCTTACCACCTGTGTTGTCCAGGGAGATCTAGTGATGGGGCATATACATTTTTCTGTCCAAGTAATACCTTTTCATGTACAGACAACTGTGGCTTTAATCATTTTTGGAAAATCTTAATACCTTTCTTGGTTTTGAAGACTCAGTGAGCACACGATGACAGTTTTTCTTTGTGTGTGTGTGTGTGTGTGTGTGTGTGTGTGTGTGTATGTGTGTGAAGTTGCTCTCCAGCCAGTTTGCAAGTGAATACGGTAGCTGTCGGTACAAGAACAGGAAGACAGAAGGTATAATGTGAAGCCAGATTTCTATGTCGCATCTTCAGAGGTAATGCACACAAAAGAGCCTTTGCTAGGTTGCACATTAGATACCTCGTCAGCTTAAAAGCAATTCAGATGGAAATTATGACCTCTGTTATTACTTATACCTACAGTTCAACTACAAGGACAGTTTTTTCATAGCTTTGTAAACCAGTAACCTCCAGAAGAAATTCCAAATTGCACCTACTACGTAATTGTCATTATGGAGGCAATACTTGTTGAGAGAAGGTATAAGGTGGTCACAGATTCCGTGGGAAGCAGCTGCTACAAGCTGGTAGTAAAGTTTATCTTCCATTTGCCATTTCCTTATGGATTCTGGCTGACTGAATCTGTATCTTGAATGGAGAAGAAATGGAGTTCTTGCAGTTGGCTGTAATGACAGTGGACCAAGGAAGGTCGATGAGAAGGGACATCTAGGACATTGTTAATATAAGGGAGCAGTGTCCAAGCAGCCTTCAGATGGTGTCAAGTGACTCTTGTAGGAGCTCATAGACCAGAAAGTCAGGCAACCTGTCAGGCTTCTTCTTGTGTATTCTTTGCTGTCCAAGAATAGCAATGCAGTGTCCATAAACATCTGAATTCTAGTACCCAGTATACATTTTAGATGTGTGTGTATGTGTGTGTGTTTGTGTGTGTGTGTGTGTGTACATCAATATATACTTGTTGCTGTCTTTTCAAGCCCTCAAAAGAGGGAACAAATATCCTATCGGCTGGTGGAACCAAAAGTCCCCAGAGAGCCAGGAAAGTGAGCTCTGACCTCTCTAAAAAGGACAACTTGGCTCTAAAGTCTGTTGTTCTACAAGTGTCTTATTTTGCAGGGAATAGGAGAAACAAGGATGGCAGACTCCTGATTATAGGTAAAGAACAGGACAATGGTGGTCACTTTCCTTTGTTCCTGAGATCGCAAAAGTCGTGTTGTACAAATATTTCATATACATTCTGGAACATTCTCCAGAGAAACCCACTACCCCTCATTATCATAATTGAACAGATGGCTCTGAGTAGTTCTTTAGATTTCTGTATGCTGCCAAGTGAAAATTAACACTTAAGGGGGCTCTTATGATTGTAAAACCAATATCTCAGTGCTGGTGTTCGGAGACCCTGTCCCAGCCTGGAGTGCGTCACTATTCATAAGTTCTGTTTTCCTGTGCTTCTTAGGCAAGTATTGGAATGTAGTCTGCCCAAGAGACGCTTTGTGGATAGTTTTAATTTTTTTATTTCTCTCCATTTTTTGGGCAGCTTACACATGTTTATTAAGCTATTGTCGTACTATCACAATATCATATAAGCTCATTGTTTTATTAATTTAGTATAGAAAACAGTCATAAATAAATATAAATTAATTAATAATTATGCATACCATTACTTCCTCAATGATAAATTTCCTATTATATTTTTTTGCCTGTATTTCTCACCAGAATATAAGTTCTGTAGGGCAAGAATTTTAAAGTCAGCACTGGTTTAGAACATGACTTCAGGTAATAAGTATTTGCTAAAGGAAGGGTTCACCTATGAGGTCTGAGAGAGTGAGCCATTCGTATCTGTAATGGCAAATGGTAAACACCACTTTTGTGGGTGTCTCTGAACTGCTTCTTTCTCTCTTTCTCTCTCTCTCTCCATCTTTCTTTCTATTTTTCTTTCTGCTTCCTCTCATGTCTCCATCCTTTCCTTCCTTCTCCTCTCTCCCTCCATCCTTCCTTTAATTTCTTCCTCCATTCCTTTATTTTCCTTTCTCTCCTCCTATATTTTACATCCTTCTTTCTTCCTTCCTTACATACCTCCAATCTCTTTTCTTCCCTCCCTCCTTCCTTTCTTCCTTCCTTCCTCCCTCCCTCTCTTCCTTCTTTCCTTTCTTCCTTCTTTCTTCCCTCCCTCATTTTCTCACTGCTTCTTCTTTCCCTCCCTCCCTCCCTCCTTCCTTCCTTCCTTCCTTCCTTCCTTCCTCTGAGACATCACACCGAGCTATAGCCCCAGCCCTGTTTTGAATTTTTCATTTTGACACAAGATCTCTCTAATTTACTGAGTTACCCAGGCTAGGCTTGAACTTGCCAATCTTTGGCCACTGCTCCCAAGAGTTCTTGGCTCATTGGTGTGCAACGCCGTGCTCAGCTTGCTTCCTCCTTGAAAACTCTGACAGATACAAACGCCAGTGTGAAAACTGTTGCTTATTGAGTGATCTGTTGTGTTCCAAGTGCTGGGAGAAGCAATTTTCTTTGAACGTAGGAACAACTCATTTCATTTATACTCCTGAGTTATGTATTATGATTATACCCAGTTGGGAAATGGAAATAAAGCTTAGAGAGATTAACAGCTTGCTTAAGGATGCAGTAGTAATACAGCGAGTGGCCAAGCACTGTCTTTAAGTCTGGCTAAATCCCAAGGTCCTTTCTTCAACATATTAGCCTCCCAGTGTCTTCCAGTGCACTTCTTGGATTCATCTGCCCAGCCGGCCCACCCACCAGCTTCCTCTTACTGCAGACTTTCTGTGTGCAAGATATCATGGAGGGAGCAGAGCTACACAATCCGTGCCTTTCTGCTGGAGAGCGCTAGGGTGTAGGTAGGAGGTCTTCAGTACGAGGATTGGTGTAGAGGCAAAGGTGGGTTTTTATGGGCCAGCAGGTTAAATGACACATAAGAGCTCATTTATTTTATGGCTATTCCCAATAGACAAGGTCTTGAGTTGCAGGAGGTCTCTATTGATGCCAGGACAGACTAAACTGCTGTGTTCTGAAGACAGGACTTTCTCCATTTTCCAGGTCTGCTAAACCCAACACTGTCTCTTAAAGTTTTAGCTTATCTCATGATTTACTGGGTTTGCCTCTCATAATACAAGCTCCTGGAGCACTGCTGAAAACAAGGCTGAGGAGCACAGCAAGGCCAGCAGGCGCACGCTGTCTGTCTGTCTGTCTGCGACGCAGCACGTCACTGCCTGCCATCCGAAAGGGGTGACTTACTCTTAGAACTGCTTATGATCTTTCATTTAAGGCTGTATTACCTTAATGTCACTCACATTGTTGGTCACTTTCAGTGCCATCACCGGAAGGCACTTCTAACATGAGCAAAATCAGCCCCTGTCTGTCCTCAGAGCAAAGCTCATGAGGGGAGCGTGACAGCCGTCCTCTCTTAGCTCCTTTGCCCGCGAGTCCTCCATCCCAGTGTTTATGTTAGCTTATTAATGCAGGGCTGTTGGAAGAGGTCCTGTGCCTTACAATCAAACTCTCAATTAATTATGTAAAATGCTTGCAAAATAGCAAATCATCATCAGGAGTATTTTGCCTTCTCTCTCGTCCTCTTTTTCCTTCACTGCATTATTTTTTTAATAGGCTGAGGGACACGTTGCAGTAAATATTTCACATGAGAGTTTGTGCCATCGTAATAATGAATGCCAGAAAGTTATGTGAAGGTCTTCCTGAATTAAGTAAACTAGCCTTTGCTGAGAGCGGAAAGATAAATAGTGGGAGAGTTAAGAAGAAAGCTGCTATAAAAATGACCTAAGATTTGAGATATATAAACTGCGGGAAGAACCCACATATTTTTATCTTTGCTGAGAAAGGTTCCTATTTTTCTAAGACAGTAACAGAATAATAACATCCCCACTTAGCAAGTAACTGTACAGTTGTGTGGTCAGATGCCCATAGATGTTCTAGGGAATAAAAAATATTAACAGGAAACTATACTTTGCCCAAGACTTGTTTGCTGCCCTTTGGGTGATTAGATTCTGTCAATCAAAGTCAGATTTTATATTAAAAAAAAAACCTTTAAGAGTTAGATCTTTAGTACTTTTGCAGGACAAGCAAACTTGGATACGCTTAGAGATGACAGGTACTTTGTGGCTAACACGATCTTGGGGATGAATTATAGATATTGGCATTTAGTTTTGTAAACTGTGCTTACCTAGAGATTTTAATAAACCGTGGATTGAAGTTTTATGTTTTCCTTTCCTAAGAACATATAGCATTTTTATACTGAGACTTTATTGGTTGCTTGTATGGCTTCATCAAATCACAATTCATAGGGTAAATGTGCAAGGACTGGAAATAGATATATTCCAAGCTGTGGAATAAGATCAGTTTGTAAATCAGTATCTGCCAGGGACTGGGAGAGGCTTTCGTGTTCCTTTTAAATAAAGAGCTTTTCTTCAGGCTTCAAATAAACCTATATCTTCCCCAAGTTGCTTGTGAGGTCTTCAGTGTTTCCAATGAGGTCCAAGCCGAGGAGGTTGGCTCAGCTCTGGAGGGGCAGAGGAGAGAGTCGGCGCCTTCCGTCCCTTTCCAGATGGGTGAAGTCTAGCAGAGCGTATGGGCCTGGCTTCCCGCTTCGCCCAACCCCCTTCCCTGCTCTGCTCTGCTCCCAGTTCTCCTTTTTCTGTGGCAGGAACTTTTTACTGAATATGCTGACTGCATTTTCTCGGTAGCACTCTCAGGGTGTCACTGCAGGGTCTGTGTGGTGAGAAGGCGACGGAAAGGGCTTTGGGGCTGAGCTGGCACAGACAGCGGCAGAGGCCAGATCTCCTCAGGAGGAAGACAGAACTCTCCCAGCTGGCGCTCTGAGAGCCGCTACGCATAATCACAGCGGCTTTCTCCTCCCATCCCTCCCCCTTGCTTTTATCTCTTCCATACTTCCAGCTTGCTCCTAAGATAAAAACAGAACGCTGCCATACTTGGGCGCCCTGCCTGCTTCTCCTGCGTCTGCGGCCTCTGTGCCACCGAGGTCCAGTGGCATGGCCTTCTCAAAGCTCCATCAGCTAAATGACCTTTGCCTAAGACGTCGGTACAAATGCTCTGCCTTTACCCTGTGCCCTCTCTGTTCCTCAGTCCCTCTCAGCTTGTCCTTCCCTGCCTCAGTGGAGTGGGTTTGACCTCTGCCTTAGCCTACACTCCACAGCACCATGGGCTTCTCTTTTGCCTACTTTACCGTGCTTAGTAGTTCAGGTCTATGCTATACAATCAATGCGCATCTCTTCCCAATAGACGATAAATAAGGACACTCCCGTTCTGGCTCACTGTGTCACCTCCAGAACTTGGTGAGTGGCAGTGCCTGTCACTGGGACATATTTTTCCAAATCTCAGGTTAATTAAGGAAAGGATGAGCATAACTGTGATAAAGCGTGTGCATACGTGAATGAGAAAGAAAGTGAAAGAGGAGGAGGGAGACCACTCACTCTCCTGTAGGCTGCAGAGAGCATCAGGCTAGAATGACTTTCCGTGCGTACTCTAAGTACTGCATTTCACTAAGTGTGAGACCTTATAGTTTCATTATACATGGCTGCATATCACCCAGAAAGGAGCGGGGAAAAAAAAAAAAAAAAAAAAAAAACAACAGTAAAACTGATGTTCTATTGAATGTAAGGTACATCCCAATTTTATTTATTTATTTATTTATTTATTTATTTATTTATTTATTTATTTACTTTTGTTGTTGGTTTTATGTATTGAGTAGAGGGTCTACAGGGTCTCACTACATAGCTTGGACTCCTAATGATCCTCTTGTGTTCAGCCTCCCCTGGCCCTGGCGTTTGCCTAGCAGATGCTTTAAGTCGCTGAGCTGTCTCACTGGTGCCCATCCCAATTTTAGACATCAAAATATCAGATGACACAGTTTGGAAAGGAGAATTAAGTTACATGAAGTGCAGGAAAACAAGCCAATGAAAAGGTAATGGCTACAGTTGAGGAATGCAGGCCATGTGCCTCGGTACCACTGGACAGGGCATGCTGCATCTGGCTAACAGGTGTAACCCGCCCCACTGTATGCCATTATGCAATGTGGAATGGGTACACATAGTCACGTATGTGACTCACTCAGGTCTGATGTGGTTGGAGATGTGAAGTAGCATCCCCCATGTGGCCAGGTGATGGTATGGTTTCTAATGGCATAAAAAAATTGCCCTAAGCAAGGGACTAAAGCCAAACGCCATCCAGGCCGGTCTTTGTCCTCAGGTCTTCTAGAGCCTTGTGTTAATGCATCTTTCTGAGGTGGTGCCTGCTGTAGCACGATACTCTCAAGAGGAATCAAGGACAATATCTGAGGTCAGACCCATAAAGTATCAAGCCAGCACCCCTGCCGCAGCAGTCACATTCCCAGCAGCTATTCCCCACAAGGGCACTGCAACTTTTTCTCTAACTTCCTGTGTGATAGCAACCCTGGGAAGGGGTCAAACATCAGGAATCTTGAGTCTAGCCTTGGGCATATAATTAACTAAGCGCCCTTGAGCGGGGGGGATGTCGCCCTGTAAGACTCCTTGGGATTACTTGCCAAGTCTCACTCAGGATCAGAGGTCCCCAACCCAAATGGTAAAGGAATCATGACTGTGAGTTTGGGACAAGCACACCCCTTTCTTGATCCCTTGATATGGCTCCCTCTTTCTTTTTAAATAGTCAGTACATTTCAGAACCCTTTGGGCCACATCTATGTCAAAACAGTGTATTGTACCTTCTCTTTTTTCCTGTTCCATTATCTCCCTTCCTCTTGGCCCAACTGTGACCTTTGTCCTTTCCTTGAGATGAGGGCTAATACCTCAAACCCAGAACTCAGAAGGCAGAGTAAACAAAAACTTAAAACTTGGTGCAAAACTCTGGGTGAGCCTCAAAATGAATCTCTGAATATTGTGCCACTTAAGGCTGCCTTCTTAGACCTTGTGGCCCTGGAGCCCTCAATATGTAAAAATTAGGGGTCTGACAAGACACATGGATAAGGCTTCAGCTAACTAGTTCATTAAACAGGTAAGTAGACTACAAGAGGATATGATGGATAGAGTTTGCCAGGGGTGACCCAGCTGGCATGGTGGGCTAGGACATGGCTCTAGGAGCTGCTGTCCTCAGATGTTTCCAGCACACCAGGCAGACCTCATTCTTAACAATGCCCAAGACAGTAGTGTCTCATGCCCTATTGTAAGTTTCTGTTTATTTTGCCTTCCAAGTTCTGAAATCCCATTTTAGAAAAGGCATATTTTGTTTTTGCCCAAAGCAAAATTTATTTCACATTAAAATAGGAATGTGAATTCCCACACAAGTGAAGTGCTAATAATTTCCTTTATGCTACCAGCTTCAAGACTACGGCTGCCTTTCAAGTTTAAGTGTTATTATTTCGGTATGATATAGAGATTGAGGACATTTCTAGAGGGTCATATCTTAAGGATTCCTGTTCCGCTGAAGATGTCCTCTCTATCTGAAAGCAGGTGGAGGCTTTTTAAGTCATAAATAGTGCTAGAAATCTCTTAAACAAACCTAGGATGGGGCTTCTTCCATGGAACAATTTTCCTCTCATCTTACAATAGGGCCTAAGTGACACTGTTTCATAATCTATCGTGCTGGCCAATATGACTTTAATTTGACCAATAATGATCCACAGGTCACTCAGGGGAGCAAGAGTTGGAGCCGAGATTTCAGCTTAAACCCATTTCTTTAGGTAACTTGGTATTCTAGCAGTTTGCCTATTCTGGTTGGAAAAAAAAAACCCCCCCCCCCCCCCCCCCGCATATTGTATAGCTACCGTTGTTCTTGAACTGTTAAATTATCTTTTACTGGAGACCAGTAGCATAATCAGTGATTTCCTTAAAGAGATTTATCAATGGTTCCTTTGGTTCTTTTTATTTTCTGTCTTATCTGAAATCCCTAGGAATTCATCATCCCCAGGCAGCCACCTTAGAGGTGAATTCTGCCTTAGGTTAATGGTGCGTAGTCCCGAGTGAATGGAGATTGGTAGAATGAAATTAAACAGTTTTCATTTATCTCAGGTGCAGGAGCCTGCTACGTCTTCTTCATGGGAAGTCTCCAGTGGAGTTTTAATCACCTCAGCTTTGAAGCCTATAGTCATAGGCATGTGGGCATTTTTGTCCCTTGAGTCGTTCATATTACTGCTCTTGCAAAGCACAGCCCCCTCTGGGCTTTGTAAAAGTGTCATTTCCCCTCTTCCACTGGAAAGCTTAGGTAGCAAAGTTCCGAAATGGTCTAAGTATAAGCGCCAGAGAATGTCCTGTGGTAGAAGTAAGGCTCTGCCAGTCAGCTGTGGCAGCACAGGTGGCTCGGAGGCCAGTGATGGCCTAGGCCAGAGATGTCCACCATTAGTTCCATCATGCCCCTGTTAGAAATCTGTCACTCACTGTTTCAGAATAGGTTCAAGCCTTTGACCAGTGCTCAAATTTAAGACATTCCTTGAAAAAAAGAAAAAAAAAAACTGCATTTTTTGAGAATTGTATTGGTATTTTTATGATGACAGCCAGAGTATTATTGAGATTTTGCCTTAATATATTTTTTTCAAACTGACTTTCATGTGTGTTATCTTAGTCTTTCAATCCATTTTTCACACTGTGGTTAAAGTGATTTTTTTAAAAAAAAAATAATAAATCAGTTTGATTCTTATCAGACCCCTGCTTAAAATCCTCCATTCACTTCCTGTTGCCATGAAAATAAATTCCAAATGTCTATCCAGGGTTTCAAAGTACCTACAGCCCTTCTTGTCTCTGCTCTATCCCCTCTTCTTGGTGGGACCAGTGGGGTCGGTTTCCTATCCTTGGAATTTATTTCTGCTTTACAGTCTTAAACTTGCTGCTCTCTGCACCTTGAGTGTGTTTTTGGGAAGATCTCTGCATTGCCTGAAACGGGAGTCAGCTGAAGGACTTCTCACAGCTCAGGCAATGCATTAGAATGTGCTTACTAACCTTACAGTCAAACCTGAAACCCCATCCTCAGGAAATACTCAGTTTCACATTTTTCTATCCTCTTTTTACATCTACTCTACAACTGTTTTAAGCTTTATAGATTGTTGGAAATAGTCTTCACCTAAGTTTCCAGAGATTGGAGGAGCATAGCCTTGATTTCCTTAGAATTTTCCTCTTTGGTGTTAGTTCTTCAGAGGGAAAGAAAACATTACATCTGATGGAGAATGCGGTAGAAAGAACACGGGGTTCTGTGTTCAAGAATAGCTGTACCGGATTGACCTGGTTAACATATGGTGTGTGTAGGTAGCACAGCCACCTTTCCAGGTCTTGTAGTTTTCCCTTATGAATGAAGTAGCTTTGGATTCTGTTTTGTTCATCAACAAAGTTTTCAAACATGACCACAGTTCCTAGTGTTATCAAAAAGTGGATTTCTCTATGTGATTAAGAGAAAAATCTGACTAAGTCTAATGGGATGAAATGCATACAGCTTTCTGTTTCAAGTTTTTTGTTTTTTTTTTTTTTTCCTCTGCTATAAAGAAGATTCAGGGCTTTGTGAGGTGGACCCAGTGTCACAGATTGAGTTTCCTCCTCACTTTCTCCACCGAATTGCCCTTAGCATGTCTGACAGAAAAAGAAAGTGCCACAGGTTTGGGGTATTGGGTAGTTGAATCCAAACAGAGACATGGACGCACAGTGAAGGACAGCATGAGCTGCATCTTTCTGGTCCTTGGTTCCTGGAGAATGTGCCAATTCAATATTGTGCCATGAATATTTTTTGTTTGTAACTTTTGTGGAAAGCAAAGGTAGAATAGAATTTCCATGATTGTTTTCTTTTTTCTTTTCTTTTTTTTTTTTAAAGGCAGTATGCATTTTTTGAGAACCATAGTCCTGGGATGATACCAGGGTCTCTTGCTTGACTGTTTTTAGCCCTCTTCCCACTGTCTGGACAGCAAATTGCAAGGAGATCAGTGATTTCTGTTCTCTGGAAATGCAAAATTAAGTCATAGTGAATTTCTAAAGCAGAGGCATGTTCTAGATTTCTAAGAATTCTTTGAAATGCTTGTTTTTAAGTTCTCCCTTTTTCCTTTTCTTTTTGTCATCTGATCCATGTGCACCTTAAGAAGCCAGGTTGGATGCCCCTCGTCCTGATGGCCACAATATTTTCCTGAATGTATGCTCCCTGGCCACATTTCTTGCTATGTTTTATGTTTGATGCATGATTTGGCTGATTATCTCCCTGCCTTTTGGACTAATATCTTCACTAAATCTTGAGATACTTGAAGAGCATCATTTGGTACCACATTCTAATTAAAGGTTAGTATCCAACAGTATGAGTTTGCCATTCTTTAACAGTTTTTTTTTTTTTTTCATTGTCACATAGAATTGGTTCTTTCTGAAGACAGGCTCAGCCTGTGGCAGCCAAAGCTCCTCAAGGAGATTCCTGCAATTATCAGTGATCAACGCTTAATGCCTCTTCAACCAACCCCACCCTTGCCTCTTTACGAGGGAAGATGTGAGGTGAAAACATCAACTTTAGCTGCATTGCCGTGAACTTGATTTCCTTTCCAAGAAAACTGATTCTAGCCTGACTTTGGAAATATCCCTAGACTTAAAATATCCCATTTCTCACTGTCCTCAGGGATGTCAGTTGCTAGATTGCTATGATGCTTGTGCATAACGGATAGGGTTTCTTTTAAAGATGCAGAGTTCCATGGTCTCACTCTGCTCTTTCCTTTCCTTACAAGGGTGATCTGTATTGTTCAGCACGGGAACTTGTGGCTGCTACAAGGGTTAGCTCTCAAGATGCCCTACAGGCTGAGTGTGGCAAAATAAAGGTACATCCAGGAGAGATGAATCATTTGTCCCCACTCTCACTAATTAATAGCATGACATAATAAAGGAAATCATTAAAACATGCAGGTATGCTTTTGCAAGTCGCATTTATCAAACATGGTAAAATAATCCCGAGCTCTATTAGATCTTGTGTACTTTTTTTAACATGATAGATGGACTTTCTTTTTCTATTGTTCAAACGTGAAAGTGGTTTAAAAAGAAAAACATGGTTTTATTGCCATTAAAAAGTATTGAAGTGGATGAAAAGGCAAGCGTAATAAGAGCAGTATATTTTTATGTCAAAAAATAACCTTTCTATGGTACTCTTCAGATAAAACTGAATATTGGGAAAGAAAGGGAAAGATAAGTAGTTCCTTTATTTATCTTAGTCTGAAAATCTATTTTACTTACTGCTGTTTGTTGGCATTGTGTGATGATGTGACATAGAATCAGAGGATCAGATTATCAGGGAAAAAAAGGAGATTCCCAATTTAATAGTTACTCACCAAAATTTTCCCCCTATCTCTATATCACAGAAGATATAAGTAGTTGTTAAATTTCAAATCCTGCAGTCTTTTTGATTTATCATCAAATTGTGGATGCACTTAGCTGCCTAGCATTGGGGAATCCAATAAGCCCTGTCACATAAGAAAGAAAGAAAAAAACCTTACTGGATAATGGGTCCTATTTCCCCCCACAGTGATTTATTTCTGTCACAAGACTTAATTTTATCATGAGGCAGATGCTCTGTCTGTATCAATGCATTCATTTCTGCTTTTATCTGCTTCATTAAAAGAAAAAGCACCTGCTGCATATTGGGGATGTAGTGGGCTCCTTTATTATATGCCCCGATGACCCGATTAGGGGCTATTTAAGCAGTCTTTAATTTCCACTCTTTGCAAGTTGAAAATCCCTCAGCTTTTTGATAAAGTGAGTCTGACATGAACGAAAGCCACGACAATTGAAATGGCAAAGGGTGACCATTACTGCAACAGAAAGTGTTAACATCGAGCTCTCTCATGCCAAGGCTCTGTGAGTCATGTCAGAGGGAATAAACAGAGCTTAGCGGAAGTTTCCAGGGGAGGCCTGGGATGAAACAGTGACAGCCTAGCTTATGAATTAATTTTATTGGCTCACATGTGGCAGATTTGTGGCCTTCCACAAAAATCTGCAGGTAGACTTGGGTATGTATGTGAAACAAAGGAGAAGGAAAAAAGAAGAGAGCACAAGAAGGAAGACAGGACAGAAGGAAAAGACAGGAAGGAGGAGAGAATAAAGGAAGGAGAAAGAGATGGAAGAATGGAGGGAAGAAAAGAAGTAGGGACAAGGAAAGGAAGAGAAAAGGAAAAAAAAAAGGGAAGCGAGAAAGAAAGGACGTTAAAGAAAATCTTACCATTTTTCTTAGAGTGGTCACATAATGTTAATGGGACACTTGTCTCATCAGCTGGGTACTCCTTCCAATCTGTCACTTGATACAGATCCTGCTTCTCTGAATAACACCCCCCCCCATGTTCTTGGGGCAACTGACGTCCCCAGGTCAGAGTTCTTTGCCAACTCTTATCCTTCCAGAAAAACAGCTACATCTGCCTCTCCTTGCTTTCCACGGGCCTGGGCTAGCCACTGCACAATGCCTTTTCCTTTCTAGAGCCGGGAGGTCCTGGGGAAGCATGGCCAGAGGTTCTGACTGCTTAGGAAGCTCACTAGGTCTGTAATTTCCAGCTGTCATTTAGTCCATCCAGCTCTTCTGTTGTCACCTGCCAAAGATGGTTGACAAATTGAGTTGCGTTTATGAAGTTTCCAAAAATCCCTTACTTCTACTTGGCTTCTTATCCAGTTGAAAGAGAATGAGAGACTTTACATCGCTTTTTTTTTTTTTTTTTTTTTGCCTCCAAGAAGGCACAGAGGTTAAGGTGGGCGCTAATGTCGAGCTTCTCAGATTTGCATTTTAGTGGGATCGCTACAAGAAAGCTAATAGACAGGAAAGGAGACCAAGTTAATGACAATTCTCTAAACAGCTGCTGTATGATTCAGCTTCACTACTTCAGTTAATTAATCAGCACCTTGCTGGCAACTCTGAGGGAGAGACTCGTTAGATACTGGTAGCAAACAGACAATGCTTTCATATCAAATATGTTCAAGAACATCTAATGCAGAGCTAACTTCCACACAACAGGGCAGGGAATACCAAGGCTTAGAAAGCAACTCAGGAAGAAGCTGTGGGTATTCTTGCAGATATACACTTGCCTTAAGTATTACATGTGCTTCTTTCTTTGTTGTTTGCTACCAGTCCAAGTACAACATGGCAAAAAGAATCTCCAGGGTTCCCTTGCAATCACAGATGCCTCTTTTTAGTGCAATAAATAAATGTGTATTCATAGGTTGAGCACAATGTTCATGGTACATAATAAATCAAGCATCTTCATTTCAGATTTTAGTCACAGTATCCCATTTGGAATTGAAATCATTGAAACAGTCCTCAAACTTGACGACAACTAAGGGAGATCAAAACAGTCAAATGCAGGCCACTCATCAAGCTCCCACAGCATTTACAATGAGTGTTATTGACTCTTCAACTTTTTCCTGACTTTTTATATTCTAAAGGGGGGGAAAAACCTCTTGTTCTCCTGATGAAGTCAATAAAGCTATGTATATTTTATGAATGATAATGCACAGAAATCTTAAACAGACAAAAGTGCATCTATATCTGGCCAATAGAGTCTGTATTTTCTTACTCTCCTAAAATTGGTGTCAGTAAAGTCGGTACTGAGCTTGGTATAAAAGTTGTGTTACTCAGGCTTCCTGTGATTACGTGGTCTTTCATTGATTAATTAGGGAGGCTATTATTCTGCATAGTTCTTACTTTATTTCCTCTGTTTTACTTTGTGTCTATCTGGCATCACACACATTGGAAACTGTGAAAACATGATAGCAAAATACAGAAATGAGAGAGACAGAGAGAGAGAGAGAGAGAGAGAGAGAGAGAGAGAGAGAGAGAGAGAGAGAGAGAAAGAGAGAGAGAGAGATAGCAGGCAGAAAAGTTAGGAAACATGGCAGGAAAGTTAGGAAACTTGCATACACAGGATTATTAAGACAATGGTCCTTAGAATCTCCAATAGAATTTTTTTTTTTTGTGTTTTTGAGACAGGGTCTCGCTATGCAGTTGAGGCTGGCCTTGAGCTCACTTTTGTAGCCCAGGCTGGTCTTGAACTCGCACCAATGGTCCTGCTTCAGCCTCCCGAGTGCTGGGATTACAAGCGTGAGCCACCACACCCAGCATCCAATAGATTTTTGAAACTAGAAGTTAATTGGTAAAATTCTCACCCTGACTAACTATATATGTTAATATCTCGGAAGTGAGCAACTACGCTGAGGAGAGGAATGTGTAATACTAAAACCATGGGTGGAATGCCTGTCATTCTGCTCTTCTAGATGTGTGCTGCTTCTAATGTCATATCAATTATTGCTATACTCTCTCTCAAGAAAATGTTTTTCAAAAAAGGTAAGGACAGAGAATAACAAACAAGTAAAAAAAAAGTCATAGGACTGATCTGCTACAATTTTGTGTATGGTTAGATTCCTAAATTTCTGTGTAAAAATGTGTAATTTTTTATCATATCATATAGGGATTTATTAGAATATCAATGTTTGATTTAAAATAATGGTTCCATATAAAGTCTAAGACATTTGATATTCAGAAAGAGCGATGCTAAGCTCAAGTGCCTGTGATATAGGGTAATAATATCACTAAGCTTCTCTTCTGGAGGGCTAACATCTCAAGTTTGCAGACCAAAAATTAGAGAAAAAGAAGGGCGACAAGGTTAGCCAATTTTTTGAGCCTAGCTCCTCAAGGTCAGTGAGGACTCAAGATATAAGAGAACCTGGACTGTAACATCCTGTAAAATTTGGTGTCCCAAATTTTTTGATTGAGGAGATTATGAAGCCACAGGGGAAAGGGATTGATGATGTATAGTTTTCCTAAGGAGAGTCACCTAGAGAGAAAAACATTCTCTCAGACTTTCACAGAGAGAAAATTGCTCAAGCAATGGCCATGACTCATCCAGATGGCTGACAATGACAGAAGTTCTACAAAATGCTGTACATGGTTTCAGGGTAAATCCTGAGGGACTTTGGCTGACCCTGTCAGGTAGAAAAGTTACATTTTTTGTTACATGTGTCTTGCTTTAACTGAGTATTCACCATTCAGCAGAGAAGTTTAATCATGTAGTATAAAGAGTAAAGCCATATTAATATGCCAGCTATAAAAGGCTCAAGTCAACAGCTTCCAACATTGCCAGTGCTGCTGATAACCCACTTCTGTTATAGACTATTGAACTACACATACAACTACTTTCTCTTAGTTCAGTGAGAAGACATATGTGTACTAATAGTGTTTAGAAAAGTTGTCATGTCTGCATCTTGTACCCTGAACAACCCAGCACTTGGGAGGCTGAGGCAGGAGGACTGGTGTGAGTCCGAGAGCAGCCTGGGCTACAAAAGTGAGCTCAAGGCCAGCCTGAAGACCCTGTCTCAAAAAGACAAAATAAATAAATAAATAAATAAACAAATAAATAAATAAATAAAAGATGACAATATGCATTGTATTCATTATTGTGGCTGTCCTGCTAACCTGTCTTGAAACTGTCTCATGGTTATTTCGTTTTCATTAAAATTAATAAAATAAAAATTAAAAAAAGAAGAGAAAAGAAAGTACTGCATTCTTGCCACCGAACTATATACATTTCCCCCAATTAACTTTCAATTTTCCATTATGGGCGTAATGAGAGAAAACAGTGTTCACAGTAATAATGCACATAATTAAGACATAAGTTTTAAAATATACATGGAGGTTTGATGTGAGTATTATCTTTTTCCATTCTTCAGGGGATAAAATTGAGAAGTGGAAATTGTCTGATGTGTGCATGGAAGTTATCAAGCTCAGAAAATTTTCTCTGAATTTCTGTCTGCCATTTCCATAGCTGACACCCCATGTTGAGTCTCCAGCCCACCTGCGAGGGTTCAGGAGGAAAATATGGCATATGGACCGTGCTTCAAGCCAAGGGCTTGAAGGTGCATTAACCAATTCATTTAGGTGATTTATCCGGTTGACCCTTACGTACTGATTTAGACAATGATGCCTTCAGTACTCTAATGAGTCCTGCATTGTGGCAGAGGAATATCAGAGAGTCTGTAATACTCTAGGGAACTCTAAAGAGCAATGCCCCTTTTAAATTAGCTTTATGGCGCTGAAGCTTTATGTATTTACTTTCAAGTTTGATATTAACTTATAGCTCACGTCTTAAGCCATCCCTGTTTGTGAGGACTACAGCACTGCTTGCAGGAAGAGCTTTCTTGGCAGTTATTAATGGTGAATTGGTTTCAAAAAGAAACACAATTCCCACCTGCTACCCAGATGCTTTTGTACAGAAAGAGTGGGATACTTTCTTAATCCTATGTAATCTGATATACAAACTTTAGATAAAAAAGGGACTTTTGTTTAATCCAAGTGCTCAAAGTGTGATTTTTTTTTTATATATAACTTTTTTTTTTTTTTTTTCTTATTTCAGAACCTTTATTTATTCACTTAATTTCTTGGCTGGCTCAGCCCGCCCTGAGGGCAGGGCTGGCACAGCATGTGGTGCCGGGGATCGAACCGCGGTCCCTGAGGCCGCCCAAGCTTTCCAAAGCAGGCGCTTTAGACCACTGAGCCATCCCACCAGGCCCTCAAAGTGTGATTTACTTTAAGATTTCCTCTGTAGATAAGATTTTTTTCACTTTCTTCATTTTCCAAGTCCTGGGTTCCTGAGTTTTGGCCCATTTGCAAAAGAAGAGATAAGAAATTTATGAGAGAGGGGACAGAGAGATAGCTCCATGGCACAAGTGCCTGCCTGGCAAGTACAAGGTCATGAGTTCAAACTGCGGTCCTAAAAAAAAAGAAATAAAAGAAATTTACTAGAGAAAGAAATACAGTGGTTGGATGGAGGCTCGGTATTGTTCAACTTTGGTGGATCTCATGCTCCTTATAAACTGTATGTTGTTTTATCAATTCTGTCTTTAGAAGGACTTAAAACTTAACCAAAGGTGGCAAATGTGGCACATGTGTGGCCATCTAGACTGGTCTATCAGACACCACCATTTGCTCATCACAGCTTTCCTTCTGTACCCACAAATAGCCTCGTGCACCAGCCATATGAAGCCAACTCTTAACTGCTTCAATGTGGCACCTGAAATAAAATTTATTTACTGTCCTTAACCTATACCAGGTTTTGGCAGTGTCTAACTCATGGTCTAATCAGGTTGTCCACCTAGTTGTCAATAAAGTTTTATTGGAACATAGTCATATCCCTTCATGTATTTATTATTTATTGATGGATGCTTCCATGCTCTAGTTGGCCCAGTACAAAAATATATTGCTCACTCCTGGCCTAGATCATTAAAGGTTTCTTCTAAGTAGTTTGTCTGCCTGCCTGCTGACTGACTCTCTTCCTTCCTTCTTTCCTTCCATCCATCCTTCCTTCCTTCCTTCCTTCCTTTCTTCCTTCCTTCCTTCCTTCCTCCCTTCCTTCCTTCGTTCCTTTGTTCCTTCCTTCCTTGTATTCTCTGTCTGTCTCTTTGTCTCTCTCTGTCTCTGTCTGTCTGTCTGCCTGTCTTTCTCTCTCTCCCTCTCATCTTTGTCTCCTTTTCTCCATGGGCAAAGTAGGAAGCAGTCTTAAAAGAAATGGTGAAGTGGGTGGATGGCAGGGAAGAGGAAAAGGTCATGAGTTCCTGTCTTTGTGGGCTGATTTGATCAGCTTTGATTGGTCAGATAGATCATCCTGTCTCTGAGGTTGAGAAATAATAAGCTTGCTGAATGGGAATCTTGTTCTGCAGTTTCAGTCGAGAAATTCTCTTTGATTGAAAGCATTTGTGCCAATGGGAACAGGGATTTTCTCTGCCATTATCTTAGGTTTTGCTTTTATCACTCCTGATTTGGAGCAATGGGCACCCTACTTCCTGTGTGATTTTGGATGTGGTGCTTTAAACAGAGTGGTGCTTCGTGTTGAAATGTACCTGTAGGAGTTCTGTTTTGGTTAACTTCCAAGGACTTCCATCATCAATGGTAGAAAACATCATAGCTGGGACATTTGTCAGCTACAACATTCAGGCATCTGGGGACTGTCCCTCCTACCCCATCATCTGAAGGTGACAAGAGTGTTGATTTTTAAATTTATTTTCTTTATTGATTTTAATGAAAAGAAATAACAAGACAGTTTTATAACAGGTTAGTAGGACAGATACAATTGTTACTACATTGCGTATTGTTATCTTCTTAGTCATTCAGGGTACAAGATGCAGACATGATATCTTGTCTAAATAGTATTAGTATGAATCTTTCTTCCCACTGAACTAAGAGAAAGTAGCTATCCAATCCATAATAGTAATGGGTTATTATCAAAACTGGCAATATTGGAAGTCGTTGACTTGAGTCTTCTACAGCTTAGTATATTAATATGGCTTTACTTTTTGTTTTACACACAGCTCCTGAATTGCTGCTGCTGCATGTAGGGTCCTCTGTGCCCTTGAGGATATTCTGGTTTGGCTCATGGCCCCATATTCTTCACAAGGCTGACTAGCAACTTACCTCAACTTGTGAAGTATTCCAGATTGCTAAGAGGAATTCTTCATTGTTTTGTCCACTGCATCAGTGAGCATCTAAAACTGAATGCCACTCATTTCCTCCCTACAGTCTACTGGGGAATAGGCAGGCAAATGTGATTAGGAAGGGGTGAGTCCATGGCGAGACTCTGAGAGAATTTAGCTCCCTCTTTGAGCAATCAGCTTCAGAAGGGACTTTAGTGGTGGGAAGAATCTGCACCGTGCACTGTGCAGAAGTGAGGTTTCCAAGTTTGTGAACGGGGAGGAAGTAAAGAGCGACAGAATCAAAATGAGGGGGTTGTAGGGGGCAGCCATGGACGAGGTCATAAAGATCTTTTCGTGCAAAGCATAGGAAGTATGAGTTTCAACCTTATACTATTGAGAGACAGTGACCAAGACAATGATACAATAAAATGATGGAGCCTTTAAAACAGGACAATGTTTTGGAGGTGACAGAGGAATTCTAAACTGAAAAGTACACCTGCAAAGAATTCCCTGCAGGTGGTGTGGGGGTCTCTCTTGCAGGAAATCAATCAGCATTACTGCCACACTTGACTTCCTCCCAGGTGTCCCAGGACACCAGTAAGATCAATCAGAATGTGCCAGCCCCTGTTCAGATGTTCACTTAGGCGTGGTCCAGACCTCAGATATCACATGATCGATATTTGTAATGAGAACTTGCCGAAGCGGGAGTGTGATTGTATCTCAGTGAGTTTGATTCACACTGCATTATATTAAGCTGTTAACTTAGGTAGAGCACTGTCCATTTCAGATATTCGGTGGTACCTGTGTTTCTTTTGTGGCAGAAATCCTTTCCAGACAAATTTGGTAACTGTTCCAAGTCTGCTGTGATCTCATTTCTACTTTATTTATTTATCTTTCGTTTTGCTTTGTTTTTATTCTCACCTCTGTGCAGAGCAGTGACTAAGTTCGCTGCCTTCGTCACTGTCACTTCTGTCAGGTCTCCGAAGTCCTTTGGCAAAAGCGGCCTGGCTTCCTCTCTTGCGCTGTAAGCTTCTTTTCTCCTCGTGCTGTCCTGTGCCTTTTGCTCGCGCATGCTCCTGCGTCTTGCCTTTGTGCTTGCTGCCGAGCCTTTGTCTTGCAGCACCGGGGCATACTGCAAGAAATGTGTCCTTTAAAATCTGACAGATGTGATGTAGAGATCCAGAAGTCCCAGTTGTTATTCTTTATGACCTTGGAGAAAAGCACTTCTTCCATTGTCTTTTCCTTCATCTATAAAAATTAAAATGACTAGAACTGCCTCACATATCGTTGTTAGCTGTAACTGCACACACGTAGTGTGGCCTGCCTAAAAAATCATGACTCTGAGGTGCATTACTAGTAGTCATGTTTTTTCTCTCCTCTTCTTTGCCCAGTAAGTGTGAATGTTTATTTGTGCCAAGGAGGCCCATTTTATTAGTAAGAAGTTTACTTCCCCATAGAATACTTCTCTCTAACCCCCTGGAACACTTTTAGTCCAGGAAACAAAGCAACTCCTTTGTGTAGTTCTTTCTGACTGGTGCACTTTAAAGTTTTCTGCTGAATCTTCCAGGGAGGATCAAAGAACCCTGTACTCCTGGAGCTTCAGAACATTTTAAATCTGCTCAGAAGCCTGTAACTGGCCAGTGTCTCCAACACAGGGATTATATGGACAGGGACAGGATGGATTTGTTAAACCATGGCAGAGAAAATGGTCAGGATGTTAGTGCAAAGAATGCTCGCCTGGAAGCGAGGTGCCTGGGATTCTAATCCTCAGCTTAGTACTAGCTCATGGCCTGAGCCTCTGACCAGGCCGGGATGTTTTATCTCCAATTCACATTTTCTGACAACTTTTGCTCTTTCTTTTTTTCTTTAACCTCAGGAGAAACTGTCAAATGTAAATAACCTTCTTAATAGTCAAGTCTATCTAGGAAGGAAAAGGTGCCTGATGGATTGTTTTAAGCCTCTCTGATACCACTGGGAAAATCACTCCTAAGGGTATTGAATGGCACCCTAGTCAACTCAGCCACTACCATTGCTCTGCTGTGCTGTTTAGAAAAACAAACAAACAAACCTACTTGCTTTAAAGCTTGGCTGACTATTCAGAAGTCTGTGTCCACATAGGTAGCTGACAGACTATCCTGAGAGGATTTAAACTTGGCAGGCAGTCTGGGCTTGGTCCAAACCCTAAAGAGCAGAGTAAGCTTCTGTCAGTAACTTTCCCTGTTTCAAGCCTCAGTGAGACCATCTGTGAAATGGAGCTGCTAATCATAACCCTTAGCTGCTAAGATCAAACTACACAAAACATGTATTCAGCACCCAAAATAAGCAGTGTGGCTCTTTTCAAAGATGCAACTGTAACTGAATTTATTTTTAATCTATGAGCCTGGTTTTGTGTAGGAATTTGGTAAACATTTCCTAACTAGGAAACACTAGATATTTGCAATTTATTTCCACTATGCTCATCCAGCGTTCTTCTCCTCTGTCCTCATCTGTCCCTTTTTTCTATATTTTTAGGAGTTAAATTTACTCTATCTGCACTGAATCTGTGTCTGATATGGGAAAAGAAATGATTAGTGTGAAGACAGTGTGTCAGCTGGCTCTATCTGTCTATCTATCTATCTATCTATCTATCTATCTATCTATCTATCTACTGTCCATCCATCCCTATCTATCTATCTATCTATCTATCCATCCATCCATCCATCTATCCATTCATCTATCTATCTATCTATCTATCTATCTATCTATCTATCTATCTATCTATATTTTTTGTGGGGTGGCGCTTAGGCTGCTGTAAGAGTTGGTGTGGGGATTGAACCACATCCCATGTGCCTGACTGGGACTGCCTCACTTAAACCACTGAGCTAACTCAAAAGCCCTCTAGTATATATTTAATAACCGTTAAACACTATCATTATTCTTAGTAGCTTCTATGATGGGAAGAGAGCTCCTCCTATGCCTTCTAAGTTATTATATACAGAGCCAGGGAGATTACTCAGCAGTTTTAAGCCCCTGCCTGGCAAGCCCCAGGACTTGGGTTTGTTCCCTGGTACTACACGCAGTGCTGGCCTCACACTGTGCCGGCCACTGAAAGTGGGTGTAGTGGCACAGCCCAGTAATTCCAGCACTGGGGAGGTTGAAAAATGAGGGTCACTATGAGTCTGAGCTGCAAAATGAGACCCTGTAGCAAATAAATGAGTAAATACATCTTCAAAATAAAACAAATTATTACATACATAAAGTTTGCTCTTTGGTTTGTTTTAGTGGCCTTTGATTTTTAAAGGAGGGTGAAACAAGACCAATTTCCTTCAGATTCTAGGGTTAGGGCATGATGCTACTTTGCTATCCAAAGCAGCCCCAATTAGGGCTAAGCAATAATTTTGTTACTAAGAGGATCTGATTCACAGTACCTAAGGCTCTTTGAATTTTTCAGAAAGTGCCATGTGAATTAAATATTATTTAATTGAAAGTTGAGGGTGCGCTTTCACTGGCTCTTCAAATGTTGAAAGATTTGGCTCGAAGGAGCCTGTGGACTTCATTTCCATGTGTGCACACAGAGGGCAAGAGCGGTGGAGGGGAGAAGAGTTTAAAATGAAAGCAGAAAAAGCTGCAAAGGGAATTGAAGAGGTTTTGATACAAGTGGGTATAAAATTAATGGGCTATATCGAGCCTTTCAATCACTCTTTTCAAATGGGAACATGCAGCTTGTCAAAAGGTCCGATTAACACTCACAGAACCAGGCATCCTCCATTTAGCTGTGGTTAGAAAATGGGCCTTGTTGTCAAACCCACTTGGATTCAGATCTCTGTTCTGCTATTTTCTGGATGCTAAACCTGGCGGAGGTGGGGGGGGGGAGTTACATAACTGCTCAGGCACCCGGTTTCCTGAAAGTTTTTTAACACAGAGAAATCTGACACCCATTTCACGAAGCTTGCATACTGGTGGAATGAAATAACGTAGAGAGCATGAAGAGCGACGCCGGACCTGCCGTAGGAGTAGGAAGAAGGCTGCGGCTTCATCATAGTCATCGTAATCTTAAGAGTAATGCAACCTTGTGTGTTTCTGCTTTTTCTTGTAGTCCAGCGGCATAAATAGAATGACTCAGAACGTTCTAGTTTCTCTAAACAGGTACAAAGAAATATGATTGAAATTTGCCTGTTAAGGACTGAGCAGGAAAAAAAAAGAGGAGAAAATCTTACCTACCATAGAGCGAGCTGATGGGAGATCTATTTGTTATTTTGTGTAATGTAAGGTACTAAAAGCGCCCTGAGGTCAATTCCTTCTCCAATGTGGTTCTTGGAAATTATTTGCTCTGTTGCATTGAGATCTTGCCTAGAATGAGATGTGGGAGTTTGTTAGACACTGACAAACTTGCGTTCAACTGTTTGGGTACGCTGACACTGTGGCATACTTTTGGTAAATTTTCTTGCTGTATTCCCCTTCTCCGTTCTTTTTTTGCCTTTCTTTTAAACCTTTGCCTCATCTCTTGGTTTCTGATCTCTGTCACATGTTCACTGTCCCATCTGGCTCCTGATACACCTGGGGTGTCCCAGAGAGAGCTCAGCAACTGCTTTCAGAAACCCAAGCTCACGTTGCTGCTGCGGTTTGGTTGGTGTGATGCTTCTAGAAACTAGTTCAAGCTGTTCCATTCTCAGTTTTGTCATGGCCAGTGAAAGTTCTTACAAACTACTCTGCGAACTTGTTGGAGAATATGCCAAGATGATGTTCAGCCCTGTCTTGCAGCCCAGGTTAACTCTTTGCAGCATCTTAGGTACCCCTGCCTTTGCCACCTTGATGATTTGTTGTTATTTATTTATTTATTTATTTATTCTTTTTGTGTATTTGGTATAAGGTCTCACTATGTAACTTGGACTCATAGTGATCTGCCAATTTTCAGTTTCCCTAGTTCTAGAATTTCATGTGTATGCCAGGCCCGGACTGTCACTGGCTCAATGTGCCCTGGGGTAGGCCTGTCTGGCACAGCATGCAGGACTAGATATTGAACCCTGGTCCCTGCACTTGCAGAAGTAGATGCTTAGTCTGTTGAGCTACTTCACTGGTCCCATTTTTTAAAATTTTATTAAATTAATTAATTAATTATTATTATTTTATTTTATTTATTTATTTATTTATTTATTTATTTATTTATTTATTTATTTATTTTTGAGAACTGGGTATCAAATGCAGGACCTTGTGCTTGCCAGGCAGGCACTGGTGCCCCTGAGCTATCTCCCCAGCCCTATTTTTCCTTGTTATTGATGGCCTCTTTTTAAAGTTCTTTCAGAGAGAAAAACTATGCTTCACAGAGGGAATGGTTGAAAAGACCCAGCATTGCAGGAAAAGTAGAGGATGTATTTATCTGGATATTTTCCTAGGGTCTGGACTTATCTTACTGGACTGATATCTATTTGTTCTGGACTCATTGATTACATGATGAACTAATATATATTGTGGTACTGGGCTCAGCACTAAAGGATACAGGAGTAGAAAACATATCACTCCTGATTCCTTAGAACTTTGGTCATCTCATATCCCTACTCACCCAACTGCAAAGGAGATACTTATGCCTCTCTCTTAACTTTGTCTATGGGTCATGGTGATCTTTCTGAAAAAGTGAGCAGTCCTAAACTTTGTCCTGACCTTGGGGCTTTGGACTTAGGAAGTGCAGTTCTTTTTGGTGAATAATGGGATTTTGGAAAGTTCTTCCTCATATTAAGTGAGTTTAGAAAAACTAAATTTTTTTCTTTTTTGTCTTATTGAGACAGGGTCTCGCTATGCAGTTGAGGCTGGCCTTGAGCTCACTTTTGTAGCCCAGGCTGGTCTCGAACTTGCACCGATCCTCCTGCCTCAGCCTCCCGAGTGCTGGGATTACAGGCGTGCACCACCATGCCCAGCAAACTAAATTTCAAGTGATGTATTTAATAAGGATATTTTTGTGGCTGCTGCCAAACTCTTAGGGGCAAGACATTTATTTTAAAATGTGGAGGAGCAGATTTAGCAACAGATGCCAATATTTGTCTCAGAGGGAGATGTTTCCTTCCCTGTCTTCCCAACCTTTGTGTTTACTTTGTCAGGGTTGAGTTTCCCTGTCTACTCCCTCCTAAAGGAGTGAAAGCCATGCAATTCTTTCCTTTCTGTTGATTACTGGGGCTGTGATGCCTCCAGGAGCCCCAGGCCTCCATGAGGCTGATTCGGCATCTCCACATTGTGTGGGACCTAGGTTCCAAATGCTGTTCTCCGGTGGGTGGAAGGGATGCAGGGTGATGCTTAGGGGTGCTCAGTCTTCACAGAGGCTTCTACTGGGCACGCTTCCTGCTGGAAAATGGGACATGGATGTTGCTGCTCATAATTCTTGAAAGTATGTGGCAATTATCTTAGGGATAATGCAGTCCCCTACTAGTTACTGTGAGAACATGGCCTAGCCTAATATGTATTAGTTGTGTTTACTGCAGTTCAGGGTGCACTATCTCTTTGAGCTGGCTGTGTACTTGCTTCACTAATGTGCACATAACTCACAATGTTTTACAGTGAATGGAATACTTGTATAGCATGATTTACTCGTGGTGGTTGTGCTAATCTGTGCCTTAGGAATACCTGGTAGGTTATCCAAAGATGTGAGTCTTTTTGTTATTATCTATCATACATACACACACATACAATACAAGTGCACACTTGTAGGCCCAGGGAACAGTGTACTATTGTATAGAACTCAACCAGAATGATGTTTTTAATAGTAGCACATTATATATTTTACATAATCTATTATAAAGATGCTATTTTACACTCAAATATATCTGTGAAGTGTAAAGTATATTTACATATGAAATAATATGCACTTTTTTATATATATATATGTATATATATATATATATACATATATATATATATATAAAGCAATCATTAACTATTTGGATAAATTATTCAATGAAACTAATTTTAAAAGTCTGTAACAATTTTTTTGTATTCTGGGTGGGAATAAAATGGTTAATTTCTTTTCTTTAATTTTCTTTCTTTTTCCTTTTTTTTTCCTTTTTTTTTTTTTTTTTTTTTTGCTGGTTTAGCCTTTCCTAAGGGCTGGGCTAGTGTAGTATGTGGTGCTGGAGATCGAACTGTGGTCCCCTGGGCCTGCCTACACTTGCCTAAGCAGGTGCTTTAGACTGCCGAGTTATCTCATTGGCTCTAGTTTCTGTTTTGTGTTTATGTACTTGTTTGCCTTTTAGTCATTGTTAATCTTATCAAGGAGTTGCCAGGGAACATAATTTTCCTAGGCTAGTGAGCTCATCATGCTAGGAATCAGGAAATTAAGGTTAAGCTCCTCTGTACATAGAAAGCTTTAGTGCTCCTGTGCTCCTTTGCTCATTCGCTCAGTTCATCCCTGTTTAATTCAGTGAACATTTATTGAGCACCTACTGCCCAAAGGGCCAAGTGGTGGGACAAGAAAAAACCAGCAGAACTGTCTTCATGGAGCTTGCGTCCTCAGGTGTACCAGCTATCTTTTCTGCATAACTGTCTTCAACTCTTTGAAAGATAGAATAGAGCCTCCCGTGGGCTTGCTGGTCACCCTCCTCTCAGCCCAGAGAGCTGGCAGTCCTGTCCAGGGGACATCGTGGCAGTGCACTTCAGAGCACCCACTTCCTTGCCCAGCTGTCCTCTGTTCTGAAGACAAGGGGAACATTTAAAAAAAATCTGTTAAGAAAGTGATATGGCACTCAGAGGCCATGGCTACCATTCGTTATTGATGTGACGCCTCATTAACCAAGACTGAAATGCACATGACAAAGAAAACTCCACCTCAGGTTCTAAAACCATTAATCCAAAAATTTAGGAGTTGTTAGATCTTACAGTAATGGCAATGTTAGAGACACTTTGATAGATATCAACTTATTGACAACCTTTCCAGTCTTGCTTTTCTGTGTAATGCTGTCTGTATCCAAAAATGCTTAAAGGTAATGCTGGTTTCCTATAACTCCTGGAAGTAGTATACTATTTTATCTTTGTGCAAATAACTTTTGTAAATATATTAACAGAGCTGGGAGTAGTGGCTCACGCCTGTAATCCCAGTACTCGGGAGGCTGAGGCAGGAGGATTGATGCAAGTTCGAGACCAGCCTGGGCTACAAAAGTGAGCTCAAGGCCAGCCTCAACTGCATAGCAAGACCCTGTCTCCAAAAGACAAAAAAAAAAAAAAAAAAAAAAAAAAATATATATATATATATATATATATATATTCACATTAACTATTATCTGTATTGCTGTATTGTTCTAATATATTGCATATAAACATTATCTATTATTGTCATAATATTTTAAATATATATTACACTAATTTCTTTATGCCTAAACATGCATACACAAGATGTATATATACATAATTACATAAATGTATGTTCCAGATTATTTTCATGATTATAACTCTTTGGGCTGTATATAGTATCTAAATGTGTAAATATATATGAAATAAATATTCATATATATATCATTCAAATAATATTCCCTATAAACAGTAATGAACCTGTATGCATTAATGGATAATTTATATTCATACAAATATGGATACAACAATGTAAATACTTTAGAATTCTTGAAAAGCTTTTAATCCACTATTTAATCCTGAAATTCTAACAAGTTTTTTATTCCAAGGCTTGTCCTTCAGAATAGTTTTGCATCTGGATATTTCCAACAACATGAATCTCCAGAAGTATTCATTCTCATTCACTTAACAAGGCTTGTAGGTGACTGCAATGTGCCAATGAGCTGGGAGCTCTGGGTATTGTGAACAAACTACGGCTCTACTCTTGGAGGTCTTACCACCGGTCAGCGAAATCAGACAGAGACCGGGAGGTTATCATGTGTGTATGAGCTAGAAGACAGACATGGCAGTTTGGGAAAGTACAGGAGAGGCGCTGCCCAGGGACGCAGCATAGTGACACATGGATATCTGAAGCAGGTTAGATGGGCAGGCTGAGTGGACAGCATCTGGCAGATTCAGTAGCACCACGGGCCTAGGGAATCAAAAGTCATTCTTCAATGCTGGAAGGCAGGACAGCAAGCGCTGTGGCAAGGAATAAGTACTGACCTGAGAGCCACTAAGCACACACAGGTTAGAGCCTGTTTTGGAAGAAAGTCTACTGAAATGAGGCCACTTCCTGTAGTCCTTTGGATCTAAAGAGGTCCTGTATGCTATTTGTGGCCAAAACAGAGGCTTTCTGGCAAGGGACAGAGCTGGACCAACTCTATCATCTTACTCTTGTCTCTGCCAGTGATTTGTGATTCTGCACCTTCTAGTATTCCTGCTACATGGATCATTGCCATGAAGAATCCATTGTTTCACCCACAAAGAATCCACAGTGTTCCTAAAGAAGTATTCTAGGCCTTTACAGCTGACACGGAGGTCCTGCACCAAGGAAGATTCTTGTCTTGACAGTGGAATGGATAATGCTAACAAGTAACCTATGATTTCTAGATTACATAGGAGGACATTAAAATAGGAAAGAAGTAGTATTTTCGGTGATGTTTGATGAGCATGTTGTGGATGTCGTTGTGATGATCTTAGATATGTCATTTGCTTACCATGGTGGTTCAGTAATGCCTCAGTGTTCAATAATGGACCACTACTGAGAGTCAAATCAGGAGAGAAAGCCTGAATATCTTAGTCCGAACTGTACTTTGGCCATGCATGGCGCTATGAGATCCAGGGAAATGTGACTTTTTTAAACCTCAATTTCATCACTGCAAGTCGTAGATACTTCTGCCACTGGGATTTTGAGACTGAAATGATGAAATGAGATCTTGTATATTAAATGGCTAATATAGTATAGGCTTCTGTAGGTTTTTGTTGTAAAGGCTGCCCCTGTGTCCTGCAGGGGAACCTTGTTTGCTTGAGCTTTCCAGGAGCTTCTCAGCTCTGCCTGTGTGTGTTAGGTACACGCTGTGCCCCACACCTTTGCAAACACATCCTTACTGACACTTACTTTTAACTGAATATTACCTGGAGTCACACGCAAGTCATTTTAATTTGTGAACCCAAGTCACAATATTATTACATTTAAGTTAAACTGATGAAAAGTGCCATGAACCAAAGTACGGTTACATCTTTTTTCCCTAGCTAATCTCTATTAAGTGTATATAAATATTTTACAGACTTAAAAAAAAAAAACTCTGCCTTAAGGCATTTCAATTAATACTGAGATGCATCCCATCGCACTTTCGAAATGTTTACTAGAATTTCTCTAATTTTCTGTTGACACTAAGGAGGCCTTCAATATATAGCTTACCTTTAAAACTCTTCGGGGATTTAATGCCGGCAAGTCAGCTTGTTTCTGAACTGGAAAAGTGCTTGCAGTATGCCGAATCAAATCTTCTCAATTTATAGGTAAGGAAACTGAGGTCTAGAGATGAAGGTTAGAGTCCATATCCACGTGCACTGACCACAAGCTTCCCTTTGGGTCCGGTGTCAGAACAGGTCTAGAGAAACAAGACTGACTTCTTCATCAGCACCTTTGAAGGTGGTTTACCATTTTGCAGCATCAGTCTTTTAAAAAAGTTTTGTATTTTTTGATACAGGGTCTTACTAAGCAGATCAGACTCATAGTGATCTTCCTGTCTGAGCCTCTGTATGCTGGGATTACAGGTGTGTACCACTATACCCCATTCTCAGGCCAACAAGGAGGGGTGTCCCGGGGTTCTGGGGCAGGCACAGCATGCAGAATGGGCATCAAACAAAGGTGCTTGCCCTCGCCAGGCAGGTGCTCATGCCACAAGCTGTCTCCCTGGCTCCAGTACCATCATTTCTTTATTGAAAATTTTTGATGCAGTGTTATTCATAACTCCCTAATGGGTTGACTAACCCTCATGTGAAATAGCCCCAATATGAACCATTATATATGCTTAAATGAATATTTTGCATGTTAGTTAAATTTCTGTGATTATAACAAAAAAAGTAGGAGGAAAGGCTTAAGATCACTCACTGTCTCAACATTTCAGTCCATGTTCTGTTGGTGGGATTGCTTTGGGACTTGTGGTGAGGCAGAATGTCACAGCAGGGGTACGTGGGAGAGGAGGGTACCTGCTACACTGTGTTGGGAAGAGAGGGAGAAGAAAGGCCAGGGTCTACTTGAAATATTAAACCACAGACACCTGAAGTAATTCCTCATGAATTATGATTCGTGCCTGATTTTATAGTTTTTCTCTACTTCAGTCTCAAAATTGAAAACTTTCCACTTAGACAAGTAATCAGTCAAAATCACTGCAGTTACTAGATGTTCATTTATCTCCTTTCAGCCAAAGTGTTTCTTTAGACCCAGGCTATGGTCAGTGCCTTCTGTCCAGATGTGGTTTGGCAGCCAAAGTTACAAGAATGTGCTTAAGCTCTCTGTGCTTCTCCTGCCTTGGATGCAGCAGCTGCCTCTGGGCACAGGACAGTGCTGCTTAGCTGGGAGCAACCAAACCAACCTCTTCCCCTGACTCTTTATCAGAAAGATTCCACATTGGGGGATCCCTTTTCTCATTCTTGGTCATTAGGGAAAGAGATACCGGAAGTGATTCTGCTATCCAACAGGTTTTTTTTTTTTTTCTCCTCACCAGTATCAATGGCACACGTGAAGAAATAGAAGGATCCCTTCTTACATACTTAAAAATTCTTGTGTTTTTGGCCCTCTTTGGAACCAAGGAGCCATCTGTTCACCACTTGCTGTACGATGAACATTGACAGGCTTGAAGGCTGTTAGCAAGTCATCCCCCAGTTTCTGTCCTCCAAACCACTCCACAGCCCTGTAATCTTTCACATTTTTTTTTAATTCCAGGGACTTTAATTATTACCACTTTGGTCCTCTGTCCACTCTGAAGGGTTTGTCAGTGTTACACAGCATTCTGTCTGTGGCGTCCTTCCGACAGCTCTCATTCACACCTGCCTGAAGACATCAAGAATTTCCAGTGCCGGGCCCACTCATCACAGGCTGCTTGGAGTGTTGTGGACGAGGGGTTTGAGGCCATGTAACGTTAGGAGAATGATTTCAAGAATTTCAGCTCTCTCTTCTGTAGAATGGGCATAAAAATCCCTGGATTCATCTACTTGAAAAGTTGGTGACAATCTGTTACAATGACAGAGAAGAAGCTTTTTGAAAAATGAACATGACTATAGGAAAAGTAATTATTCATCTGGCTTTATCTTATCAGCTCTCTCGGTAAAGCATTGCTTACTGTCTATATTAATCCTGTGAAGTTGTGTGGTCTAGATCAAAAATATCCCCGCAAAGTCTCTCTCCTGCTCAGAGGAGGTGCTTTTAGAAGGTGATGGCCTCAAGGGTGCACTATACTCCTCCACTAATGAAGTTGAGAGCTATGCGTGTTTCTGAAAAGCAAGCCCTGGTTGCCAGAGGTGAGCTATGGAAGGCTTGAACTGCAAGGGCATGTTCCTGTCATTGGTTGCAACTTGCTCCTCTCTTTCTCTGCCTTCTTCCTACCATGTGTTGAGCAACTTTCTTCTGTTGTGCACTTCTGTTGACTATTTTTTCCTTTAACCAGCCCATCATGGACCAAACATACTAAATCTGTGCCAAAGTAACCCTCACCTGCTTTAACTTGCTGGTATTAAGTGAGTTGGCCAGATGATAAGAGAATGCTGAACACAAAGGCTTTTTAAAGGATCTATTTTAGTAGACTGGCTTATGGCTGTGTTTAGTATTCCTATTCAGTTTTAGTATTACATGCAGTGTGCCCAAGAACAAATCATGAGGATACTTTAATAAGTAACACAGATTTGGCAGTGATCCTCTCGAAGTTCAAACAGATGCTAAGGTAGGTGTTAGAACTGGTGATATAATTGGACTGATAAGAGAAGAGAGACATTAAGTGAATAGAACAAATGAACGTGGAGTTTGAATTGTGCCAAATATTATGTAGGAGAAGTAAAAGAAGTGGAGTAGCAGAGAAGGGCGAGACTTTCATGGGCTGTATCTTGGTTGCCTTTGCACTGAGGAAAAATACCTGAAACTCACAAGTTAAAGGTGGGGAGGTTTATTTTGGCTCATTTGAGAGGGTTCAGTCCATAGTCAGTCGACTCCTAGCCGGAAAGAGCATGGTAGGCAGGGCTGTAAGAGGACAAGCACTGGCTCCATAGCAGCCAGGAAGCAGAGAGCAGGCAGGACAGGGCACAGGATGCCTCCCTCCAGGTCATGACCCCAGGCACCCACCTCTCACCAATCCCCTCCCCCGTAGCACACTCAGGTATGAACTCATCACTGGAGGAATTGTCTTCTAAGAGGATGAATTCAAATGTGTATGTCCAGGAGTGACAGAAAATACTAAAATTTAGCTTTATAACAACTTTTAATCTAACATTTCATTTTCTCCATTCTGGCATTGCTAGAGAAGAACCCACATATATGCATATTGATTAGGCCTGGATATTTATATATTTGAGTGGGTGCTACAACATTTTTATTAAGGGCACATTCTATGAAAAGGGCAAGAGTATACTCTTTTAGCCAGTTGGGATCAGATGCAGAAAGTATAATAAAGACAAGAGGGATACAAGTTCAAGAACCCTTAAGAAGAACAATGTGGCAGGGCTCAGTGTACAAGGCACAGCAAGATGGGCAGGCCAGCAATAACTTTGCTCATTACTGTAAAACCATGGGAAAGCCATGACAAGGTTCCTCTCTCTCTTTCCTTATTTCTTCTCTCTTTTCCTACCTTTGTTGTCATTACTGAATAGTAGGCATAGGCTGATTTTTTTCATGAAATTCTAACCTTATATTTTGCATTACACCATTAAAAAAAGCCTTATTTTGACCATGTTTGTGTAAAGAATTTCTCCCTTGTATATCAGTGGGCCCTGTTTTTCTTTCTTGAAATTCAAGTAATTATCAAGGGTGTACACAGGAACCCTTGGAACAACTGGCCTGAGATGTCACTTTCCTAACTAATTGGGTCAAGATTAAAAGTCACTGCTTCTGCGTTCGACACATGCTCGTCAAAATTGGCAACTTCTTATGATCTCACAGTGTCTTGTCTGCATTTCATAGTGTCCTTGTAGGACCAATGGTGACCACAGATAGAGGGAAGTGAAGCGGGTTAAAACAACAACAACAAACAAAACAAAACAAAAAAACCTTTGGAGTTTATTGTTGCTTGGTTGGCACAGGGCTAGGTGCTTTACATGCTTTCTCTCCCATTTCTTTTGATAACATGAAGGAGTTATAATGACTGTACATTTCAATCACAGAAACAGGACATATATGACTTAGCAAAAGATTTGCTCGCCTTCATAAATCAAGGGCCAGCAAACAGCTTTTTTCCACAAAGGTTTGTCTGGCCATGGGGTTCATGCTACCAACATTATACCCAACTCTGCTATTATTGTACAAAACCAGCCATGTACAGTATGCAGTCACATGGGCATAACTGTATTCTAGTAAATCTTTATTTGTAAAAAAATTGGTGGTTCAAATGTGACACTTGGGTTGTAACTTGTTGCTATTGTTGAAGTTAGTAACAATCATATTAATTACCCCTATTTATCAACTGCCTTTCTGTGGGCTAGGTGATTTCCATACACTTTCCTTTGACTCTTCTTTCCACAGCTTTTTTTACTGAGTACATTCAATCTTGGTTTTATAGAATGCAGAAGGGAAATTCTTACAGTAGTGGTTTCTTGAACTGTTTCCTTCTCTGTTTTAGAAAGCTTTTGTCATATGGCTTGTCCTACTGTTTAACTTTATTATACAAGTTGAAAAGCAAAGACCATGCCTGCAAAGTCATCTATGTTCTAGGTAGATGACCAATACTTTGAGCAAATGCATACTCAAGAGATACATGTTCCTGATATCTATCCTCATGGTATATTTATTCACGTGAGCATAGCGTGTTTTTACAAAGAGGCAGGATAGGTCACTCACCTTCATCAAAACTTCCTTTCCTCCTCTGTAAAAGAGGAGCAATGGGGTCTGCATTTGACAGAGTGCTGGACAGAATAAGGTATGTGTCGAAGTGCTATGTGAGTTATAATGGAATTAAATGTGCTCAGTCAAATTTGGAGATTTTGATATGTGGAGCAGGGTCCAAAGGACTATAAAGACTAGGGAGAACATTATATGTTAGAAAACCTGAAGAAGGGCTTGTGGAGAAGTTGGGACCCCAAGGGATAGTGTGGTGGGCATCTGTGAAGCTCATGATCATCAGCACCATATGCATTTGTGCCTCCCTGAAAGTGCAGAACAGAAGTGTTTCCTAGGCTACCTTGATTCTAGGGTGTGGCCATGCAATCTCACACTTCTGCCATGTGATGCTCTACTTAGAACCTGCTGTGGGTGGCAGCAGGGATACCGGACACAATGGAAGCTTGGTACACCCAACTCGGTGCTGTGTGATGGCCACCCTGTGGCTGTCCCAAATGCCTCTCATCACCACCGAGCAGTCTTGGAGTGATGATACTGAGCATTATTCTTAGTTGCTTCGCCTTCAGCCTCATGTATTACTTTTCTTGGATTTTCTGGAGAGTGCTTTATATCCTTTGATCATTCATCTTTTCCACTTAAATGGGCACAGATGGACACTCTTTGTGCCACATACGAACCATAGCTGATGGAGATTGGGAGAGTGTTAAACAGACTGACCAAGGAATCATGGGAATTCTCAGAATATGGCATTAAGCCAGGAAAATCATTTCATTCCAACAGTGAATTCCTTGTGGTGAGATACTGAAGCTAAGTTTAGAGAGGGTAGACTCAAATGTCAAGGGTTTTGAATGCCTTGCAGAGAATAATGATTTTAAAACCATAGGGAAAGGGAATGGTGAACACAGCAGATAAATGATGTCTCTGAATATAAGTTTAGAGGTGAGTGGTTGGAATTCAAGCCATAGGAATGGATGCTGGCTAAATTAACCAAAAGAGAAAAGACAGGCCATGGGGTGACCATTGAATCAGCGGAAAACCTGAAGAACCAGGTTTTAGCAAAGTAAGATCAGACATCTACAGAGAGTCTGGGAACTGAGAAGTGCAAAACAGCCTTTACAATGGGCTTGTTCCTCTGCTTATACCTTGGTAGGAAGGAGACAGCCCACATACTCTGATTAGAAGTCCCACCTCCCAGAGAGAAAAGTGTTTGTCCAGGAGGTCTAGTGTTAAGAGGAAGTGACAGAGATGTCCACTCCCCATGTCTGACTTTAGAAATAGCATAAGACCCTGAACACTTGACTTGCACAGATACATAGAATCCCATGCTGAGGCCCTGTGAATAGACGTGAAACAAAACCATCCACCCGAGTGGCTCTTTTTTCTTCTTTGCATAGCAAAGACTCACGGCAACATCCCTCAAAAGGTTTACAGCGGCTTCTCATCCCCCCTGCAGGGTTGTGAATTGGGGTCATTAAGTTTTAAGTTGTTCTTCTGTCTCTGTGTAAGTGATGGTGTAAATATCGAGATGCTGGGTGGGGGAGCAGTAATGGCATGACTCTGGAGATCCCGGCTTGGCACTTACTGACATCCAGCAAAACTTCGAGAACAGCCCTCCTTCACCCAAATCACCAGCCAGACCCACTTGAGGAGCCTTTCATTAGAAAGGCAAAGCGAATAATTGTAAGCCATGTACATGCTGAAACCATTAATGTTTCTCATGCCCTGTGGTAGGAAGAAATATATTAAAAATTGATTTTTGGTTTCTGCTTTGTGTAACATTTATAATAAAGGATACAGGAGAAAATATCCCTTAAAATTGATATTTCAAAGCATTTTGGGGTTGTTGGTGTTAAAATAAATTCTTACTAATGGTTTTGTCTTGCTTGGTAAAAGGTCAGCGTCTGAATATGACAATTTTATCTTCTTGAAGCAAGAGAGAAAGATGGTGCTAGTGTTCTTCCATAATTATGTACAAACCAGTGTTGGCTCCATTATTGGATTAAACCATTTTTAGATGAGTAATTATCCTTGGAATGCAGTGTAAGTGTAGGGAAATGTGGAGCTCCTGTTTCTTCTTCTGTTTTCTGTCCTTTTACTCTCTTCTCTTTTCTGCCCATATGCAGTTGGTTGTACGTTGTTCCCCGGCTGTGTATCCAGTACACAGCGAGCCATGTGTTCATACTACTTCTTTGTCTCTGGGATTCTATTATCAGTTTACTCTTTTATAATTGAAGAAGCTTCAGTTCATCTGTGAAGAACACATTTCATTTGATTTTGTTCCCGCCACAGCTTCCTGGACATGATGTGGTGAACAATCCTGTGGGCAATTTCTTTTTTTCTTTTCTCCAGTCATTTTAGATTGAAAAAAAGAAAAAGACTTCTAAACAGGCTGCCCCATTTGTTCTGAATGTTTTGGAATGTGTCTGAAGTGGACTTCCCTGGAACTGAAATGGCATGATGCACTTTGTTATGGATTTTCATTAATCTGGTATAGTTTTACTGCTTACTTGAGTTTACAAACTAGGCTTATAACCTGACAGAAAAAACCATGTCAGATGCATGGATTTATCATTATGTTTTGTAATTTTATAGATGATGTAGGCAATTTGCATCCATATCAGAAAGTAGCCTTTGATTCCGAGGAGTTGCCTAGGCTGGACACATTAATTGTCTAACCACCTAAAGTATATAAAGAATGGCATTTTATGTTACCTCATTCATCACATTTTTAGAAAGATTCTGTTATGGATTAATAAAACATAGCAAACCTTCTATGCAAACCAAATGTTTATAATAAATGGAGCATAATCTAACTGTTCTGCTACAAAATGAATTAAAGTAGTCTGCAGCCAGTAAACTCAAACAGAATAGAGAAGGATGGTTAGGTGATCTCAACAGGCAAGAATTTTACTCTTGAATACATTATCTCCTTTTAAATAGTCCTCTCCTGACTCACTGGAGTGGCTTCAATGTGATGCTGATTCCTTTCTATAGCACTAAGCAGGCAAGGCTCCATGCAAATTGGATGCTGGAGTCCCAGAGTGGCAGGGGCCACTCTTATCTGAATGGAGTCCTTCTATAAGTGCCAGCTGAAACAGTTGTCATTTTGATGTAAATGTCTGTCCTGCTATACAATGAATTAGTAGGTCTTAGATAATAGTATGGTCCCCATAGTATGTGAAAACAGAAACCAAACTAATATATGCCAATATATCAAGTGCATCATAATACATACTTTTTCTTTAAATTATTGACAAACAGGTACCATGTCAGCCTTCAAAGTGGGGAGGTTAGGGAGTGAAGATCATACAGTGTTCTTTTGTATTCATAATTTATTCCATAGCGATCAATTTCTTAAATTTTTTTGTGGTAGCTCTATAGAAGGTAGACACCTCCTTTGAAATTTACTTTATACTTTCTTTTGTTTGCTTTTAAACAATGGTACGTTTTACAGATAGCTTAACTTGCAGCATAGTCTGCTTCTCTTGAATGTAGAAGGGATTTTATTTGGAATTATTTGTTTTTTCCTCATTGGGATCAAATTCAGTGGCAAGGTGGCAAGGAGAGCGAATGCGGGGCAGGGGGTATAAATCCGGAGAGCTTCAGCGCATGCGCAGAGCAAACTAGGCACTCCACGTGCTGGTCTGGGGGTGAGCGCGGTACAGAGGCCAGCTTTCTGCTCTGAGGGAAAGGCCATGGAAATATCTTTGAGCACCAATGGCTACTAACACCACTGTGCTTCTGAGCGGAGCCTGAGAACCCCTGTTCTCCTCCCCTCCCCTCCACCCTGGCCTTGTTTTCTCCTCTTTTCCTCCCACAACAGCTTGTTCCTTTCCCTTTTTCTCTTGAAGCAGTTAATCTGAGCAACTTTGCGAGTTGTCACAGTCATAACTTGCATCTGCTAAGGTTCCCAGAAGAAGGCAGTACAGAGCTGGTGGCCTACACAGCAGAAACATATTTTTTGTGCAGTTCTAGAGGCTGAGGATCCACGGTCAAAGTCCCCAGCAGAGTCGCTTTCACCTGTGTCCTCTCTCAGTGGCTTGTAAGGCTGTGCTTGTCTCTGCGTCCTCACACTGTCTCACCTTCCTAGGTGCCTGTGTTTCTCATGTCACCTCCTCTTCCTAGAGGGACGGCAGCCCTACTGGATTATAAATCCATTGTTACAGCCTCACTGAACCTTAATTACTTCCCTAGATGCTTTACCTCCAAACATTGTGACATTGAATTAGAGTAGGGCTTCACCACATAAATGTGTTGGTAGTGGTGGTGGGTATGCAATTCAGTCTGAAAGAACTGCTTTAAAGGCTGTCTGGATATTATGGTTTGTGTCTAGGTGTCCCCTCCAAAGCTGCATGCAGTCGAGGGGTGACTTCTAGAGTTTGTGATTAATTCATGATCCAAGGCTGGGATTATGGGTCTGAGTACTGCTGGGCTGGAATGATGGGTGTGAGTGCTACCCTCACCCTGGGGCAGACAGCCTTCAGGCAATAGAAGGAAAGGAGAGAGGCTGGCCTCTGCCACTGCTCTACTGCTCTTCCTTTTTGTCTTTGTTTCTTCTGTTTTCTGTCACCATGAATTGCTGCTCTCTGCCATGTGCCCCTCTGCCTTGGAGCCAGCTGAGTGTGGACTGAAACCTCCACAAATTGTGAGCTAAATAAGCCTCTCTTTTCTTCATTGTGGTTGTCAGGTATTCTGTCGCAGCAACAAGAAAAAAGTAAATCAGACACTGGATAAATGATCCATTTAGACCGTTATGCTCAAAGGTACCCCAACAGATTTTTGGAGAGTGAAAGTTATGCATCTCTCTTCCAAGAGAGACCTCTTTATGATAATACTAATGGCCCCACTCTTACCCTTACCCTTCCTTTAATATCCCCTTTCTCCTCTTTTCAGGACACTTCTTTACAGTGCTTGCCTACCCTCTTCAGAGTCCCAAGCCTAAGGTCTATCAAGGTGTTTGTGTCTGCACCTCTAGATGCTTTATTTAATACCAACTAAAGGTTCCATGTTGCTTCTTCCCAGCCTCCCCCTACCCTGAGCTTCCCTTGTGTCTACCCGTTGCATGATCCACCCTGCATTTTCTGTCTCATGACAACAAACCTACTTCACTTGCCTTGTAAGAATTTCCAGTGGCCCAAGCTGGGTGATGGAGGGCCACGGTCATGCCTGTCACCATTCTCCTCATTATCATTGCTCATATGTAATGGGCAGCACTGCTCTAAGAACACCACCTTATTTGGTCCTCATGACTGTGCCCAGCACGACACAGGTATTACAGATGTGGAAACAAATCCCTGGGATATTTGGATTTTAGATATTAGACAGGAACACTTTAATAAATTCAATAATTTCCACAAGATTTCAGAGTTTATAACTGGCTGAACTCAATCTGAACTCAGGAAGCTCATTTTCTGTGCCTAATTATGAACTGTGGCTCTCACATGGGTTCAGTGCCCTTTGACTTGGGGAAAAATCTCGAAGCCACCATAGTTCCATTCGTCATTTAAATTAGTGAAAAAAAAAAAATCAAGGTCCCAGATAATGCTTATGTTTTTACAGAGTCAATACCACACAATGCCATCCAATGTATTTGAAGAACCTGGGATATTGTTCTTTTTGTGGGTAATAAAAATATTTGCCAGCTTTCAAAATTTAAACACTACTTTGTCCACAAAGTTTCAAATTTTCACTATTCAGTAATACAGATTGTAATTTCTACCTTGTACAGACTGAAAAAAACAAGGCTGGCAGAGTTTAAGACAACTACATAGGGGCTGGAGAGATAGCTCCGAGGCACAAGTGCCTGCTGGGCAAGTGCAAGGTCGTGAGTTCAAACCCTGGTCCCACAAAACAAACAAACAAACAAACAAAAAACTACATAATTAAGAATGGACATCAGTCTCTAAGGAGGTGGCTCTTTGAGATGCAATATGCTCTTTCCTCTTTGCTGGCCTTGCCAGCATCCGTATGTGTGACTCTCAACCCTAAAGCCTCACCACTGTAACCCTTGAGACCTCACTGCTGAAGGAAATTGTGGACCCTGTCTTGGTTGAGAGCCTGCCTGATGGCTGTGAACTGTGGTGTTGTGACTTCTGCAAGGGTCTCAGACTCCACTTTTGTGGAAAAGGAACATGGCAGCAACCACACGAATGCGATGTTTCCTTAATTCAATAAAGTTTTAACACCTTTATCTATGGTGTTAGCCTCAAAGGACACTATGAGTTTAAATAAAATAATAGGAATCAAGGTTTGGCAGTTTCCCGCTATAGCTAGCACACGGCCATTATTAGGTTCTTATTATTTACTGTTTTTAGCATTATTTTGGCTCCCACCAGGATATCCACTGAATTTCCATATACCATTGCCAGGTATGCTTTGTGAAAAAAGACACACACACACACACACACACACACACACGCACACGCACACACACGCACACACACGCACACACATTCTTAAGCAAAGAGCAGCTTCTCCCCATGCTATCATTATTGGGTACTCAGTAAGTATTGGACATGTTGCAACAAATCCTTTACTCTCAATCTCCCTGACACTTGGGCCTGTTTTCTAGGGCTTTATAGTTCGTCTTCTCCCTTTTCATCTTCCTAGGCCATTAGAACGCTTTCTGTTTGATCTCCAATAGCTTTCAAAGGAGCTGGAGAAATCTCTTTCCCTTACACGTCACTCTTCCCCTCCACATCTTGATACATGTTAGTCTCTTCTGCACTTGGTGATTCAGTCCCTCAAAGGTCATCACCCCATTTTGGCACCAACAAATTGATTTTGTTTTATGGATGTCAGCGTCCTCTACCACTAAAGTTCTGTGTTTTCTTCTAAGCTTTTGATTGTATTTCAGAAGTAGATCCCATACATTCAATTAGGAACACTTAAAAATGTTCTTTCTACTGGTTTATAGTTCCATCTGGAGGAAGGGAGTTACTCTGCAGAATAAACTGAGTGTGAAATTTGGCTATGCAATAAGAATTCACTTCCGTTAAGGCAAAGAGAAGAGATGTATAAAATTCAAGTCATGCATAGAATAAATGCTTTATCTTTAAGAAACATATAAATAGACATCAAACACCATAGAAACATAGAGGGTTTCCTCTCTCCTTCTGAAAGAACAAATTTGTGTGCAATTTCAGAGAAAAAACTTTGCAAGGAAAGATTATGCATGTCCAATGCTGATAAGACTGCCCAAATATAAATTTCATGATGTAGTTCCTTTAGAATTCAACTTTCTACCAGCACAATCAAAGAAAAGAAAATAAAGTTTGAAAGCTTTTGGACAGCCAAGTGCAGGCACCTAAGGTGACCAGGAAAGAATTGAGAACGTAATTCTGTGGCTAATTTGTGACATTTTTCCTATGGCTGCTCTCTTTCAAAGAAGCCACTTATTCTATTTTTGTTCCTTCTTCAACCACAGCATTACCATTTCTGCTAATATTTGCTAGTCATAAAAATGCAGGGCAGGAAGTAGGATGAGGCAATGTGGAAGTCTGTAAGGAGAGCACCGCAGAAGGGCTTGTCTCACCCTGAATTTAGCAATGTTACATTTTTTTTTTTTTTTTGCTCAACTAAGAGCTGAAGGAACCTTAAACTAGCATCCCTGACATAAACAGGAAGTCACAAGTCAAAATCTGTAAAGGTCCCCCTGAGAGCCCTCAAAGTAGCACAGCTGAAGATATGCACAGAAATTTGTCTCTCACGAATCTTCCAATCAAATATTGAGGATAACTTACGTCTTTATGACGTAACATTTACCAAATTGTGACATAAAACCAGTTTTTCCACTCAGATTAAATTTGGAAAATATTGACTAAGGAAAGGAAAACACATTTTATTTGAGGAATTTTCAGAACCTTCAATATATTCATGTGCTGTGAATACCTGTGAGAGAGGTATAGAGTGAAATAGTAGTTTTATTTTGCCATCAATATCTCATAGGTCTTTGAGTCGTTGGAACATGGCAGAGATATACTGGGACAGGGCTCCACGAGATATTTCCATGCAGATTCTGTTTGAAAAGAGAGCAAATGAATATTTCATCAAGGATGTGTTAAACTATGGTCTGTCAGTTTAATAAAATGTCAGTTACCAGAGGGGCTGCAATCTCTCATCTGTAATCCCAGAGAGGAACAAAAAGTCATACTCTGGCCACCTCTATATACGGTCCCCTGAAACTTTCTGCCTCACACATCTGTGCTTTCTATTTTAAGAAGCTGCTGTTTATTTGTAGGAAAGATGGAATTCATCTTCCTAGCCTAGGTTTATTCTACTGGCAAGAGATTTCAGATTTTCATTTTTATCATTATCTCTTTAAACCTGATTGTGTTGAACTTCTTACCGTTTCATTATTCCTGGGCACGACCTCCCATGTTTTACATATCAAATTTCTCTCTCTTTCCTTAACTGTCTGTGCCTTCATTCCTGTGTCATCTGGAGAAGATGAGCTTTCTCTTCTCCATCCTCCTGCTTCACCACCCTCCGCAGCTGCAGCATGGCGCTTTGCAGTGGCATGGTGGTCCAGAACTTAGATTTGTGTTCTCATGTTTGACTAAAAAGCAGTGTTCTGCTGTAAGTATGCATGAGCCAAAGCTCAACAGATGAAGTCAGGTGACTCAAAAACAGACCTCCGTACTACCTGTGCTTTTGGGGAGATAGTTTTTGCTTTGGGAAGTTTCCTACAGAAATGCATTAACCCTTCATTAATGAATAAATGAAAAATAAGTTGAGTTTATGCACACTCTCCCGCCGTACAGATTACATGAATCATTTAATGTAATGTATTACATTAAATTACGTGGAATTTGTCTTACAAGGTTCTTTTTAAAATTCTTGCATTTGAGGTAGGGCTAAAGCCCCATTATCCCGAGTGATAAATAGGTAATGTTCACACAATGGGGAATCGGAATGGACCCAGTTCAACTAGGGATCAGAACATGCAACCTCTTGCAGTGCTGTGCTAGGTGTCCATCTTTTAGTTCCTGGGTTCTAGGAAGGACAGGCAGCTTCTAGGTGGGGAATCAGGACACCCAAGTGGCCAGCAGTGGATGTGTTTTGATATCTTAGTGACTAATGCCACTGTGCTGCCCTAAGCATGTATCATGAAAAGGAAATAGAATATGCGCTGCTTTTCTCATTTTAGACCAAGGAAAACAAAACTCTCAGCCATAAAGACCTTTTGACCTTTGATCAAAATCATTGTCCTTGCCACGGTGCAGTATGGGCAGCTTTCTGGTATTCTTGTGATTGAAATAGGGAGGGCGAGCGGCAGGTAGCTCATTTTGGAAGGTCCAGGCCACACAGGAATAAATTGATGGAGGCAAAGAATGCAGCAGACCGGGCAAGCGTGGGACCCACTGCTTCTCCAGGGTCTGAGTCTAGCCCAGTTGTGCCAAGCCTCCAGGTAGGGAGGGCTTCCCCATGGCTGCCCACCTCCTCTGTAACCACACGCCACAGCGTACCCACCAGACCTAAGCATCCAAGCACATAAATCATGATTGGAAAAATTGGAGGGGTTAGACTGGGACACGTGGCTAACAGCTTGTTTTCTGCCACGTTGCAAAATAGCAGGGCTGTGCTCAGAGTTCCGAGGTTCAACTGACTGCGGAGACTGCCATTAACTCCTTGGCTCTTGGCTCTCAGGGCAGAGTGCAGGGAGATTGCACAAGAACCCTCAGCCCATGCACAGCAGCAGGGAGAGGGCTGCTCCTGTCAGCTGGTGTCCAGCTTGTGGCTTCTCTGGTGAGCTGGAATCTGTTGTCAAAATGTTTTCTTTTGTCTTCTGCAGACCAGTGCAGGAATCCTTAGGCCCAGAGGTAAACCACAGCTACTAAAAAAGAAGACTTTCAATGTTCTTCACCTATAAATGGAAGTATCTTGTACATATACTCGTTAGTGAAATAAACCAGACCTACATATCATACAGTCTCTCTATTGTAAGGACTTAAAAGAAGAAAAATAAATAAATGAATAAATAAATAAACAAATAAATAAATAAAATAATTTTGGGTGGTACAAGGAAAATAAATAAATGTTAGGTTCTGGGAGAGGGAGGGTGTGTGTGTGTGTGCCTGCGCTCACACATGCATACACATTACTGGAGACTGAACTCAGGGCCTTGGTACTTACCTTGAGCTATCTTTCCAGTCCTTTTCATTTTCACTTTAACATAGGGTCTTATTGAGTTACTAACTTGCCAAGGCTGGGCTCCAACTTGGAATCCTCTTGCCTCAACACCCAGAGTGCTGGAGTTATAAGTATTTACTACCTTGCCTTGCTCCGTGTACATGTCAGTAAGTTCATGTTGCCATTAAGAAATGAGGCATGGGTAGTCACCACTATAGCAGAAGGAGGAGGGAGTGCAAGGAGAGGACAAAGCGGTTGCGAATAGAATTAAAATGTACTGTTTACGTGGACCCACTCCCCACCACAAACGCAATGGTCAGAAAGAAGAAATAATAATAATAATAATAATAATAATAATAATAATAATAATAATAATAATAATATAATAAACCACAAAATGCTTGTGGTAGCTAGCACTATGTCAGTATATTATACCACCATCTCTCAGCCCATGTTTGCGTTTAGTATTCTGAGGACTGGTTCCTCATGCTGATGGCTGATGGGAAAAAGAAAAATGGAGAAGTGGAAGGCCTCACTCAGCCCAGGGAAGAAGCTGAAGGGACCCGGGTGGCATTCAGAACTGGTCCTGCCGGCATTGCCTGCTATGTCAGGGCTGTCTTGTGCAGTGCTGCCTTTGAGGAAGGCTGTTGCAGGTATGGCTGGTGGGCAGCCTAGGCAGAGAAAGACCCGGATTCTCAAAAAGTTCAGACGTTTAGAGCTGGAACCCAAGGTGAAGGCATTGGAGAATCATGATTTACGGGCAGCTGAGACTTCATGATAACTTCAGAAGAAAATCAATAATCAAAATTTTCTGCGTGTCGCAGTACTTAGTACTTCCTCAAATAAACTACTGTAAGTACCAGTAAATAAATATTCAGTAGGTAGCTTTCTATTCTGTGTGTTCTTCCTGGCACTCAGAGCATCCCCAAAAGTATAAAAATAGCTGTGTTATCAAGGTAGGTACTTGGCATGATAGTTATGAATGAGTTTTGTAGGCTCAGGCTTGGTATAGGTTTTAGCAGCAGCACTTACTAAGTTAATGACCCTGGAAATGCCACTCAATGTCTATGACTCAGTTTCCTTGTTTTATTGTAAAACATACGGTGGTAAAACCTGGCGTATGGGATTCTTGAGGGCTTTATGTGCTTTGATCCCATAACATTTTAAGAAAAACATACATGGTTCTCAATTAATGCTATCTATTTATTCAAGAGCCTAATTAGGTTCCCCCCCACTCCCCCAGGGGGTTGTAGTACTGGAGATTTAATTCAGGGTCTGTCCACTAAGTTATATCCCATCCATAGTTTCATGTTTTATTTCAATACATTGTTTCACTCTTTGTTTAGTTGTCCAGACTTGGCTCCAACTTGAAGCTCTCCAGCCCCAATTTCCCATGATGCTAGGCTTACAGATCCGTGTCATGCCTTTCTAACGAGACATGGGTCAGGACTCTGATCTTGGTCCTGTGGCTCTGAGGCTTGATTCCTAGTTCATTGACCATGGCTCACCCAAGAATGGGCATCTGCATGGAATATACAGCTCTCAGATGAACTGAAAATGGAAAAAAATAAGTGAAAAAATGTTCAACATCGTTGGTCATTTGAGAAATGTAAATTAAAATAACCCTGAGATTCCATCTCACCCCAGAAAGAATGGCTATCATCAAGAAATTAACCAATAATAAATGCAGACAGTGCTGTGGATAAAAGGAGACTGTCTCCACAGTTGGTGGGACTGCAGACTGGCACACCCACTATGAAATCAGTATGAATTCAATACGGAGATTCCTTCAAAAGCTAGAATTAGGGGTCTCATTTAAGCCAGCTATGCCACTCCTATGTATTTTTCCAAAAGAACTGAAAGCATCATGCCACAGTGACATACATGCACCTGTGTTTATAGCAGCTCAATTTGTTATAACTAAATCTTGGAAGCAACTCAAATGCCTACCAACTGAGGAATGCATAAAGAGGATGTGGTATTTTTTACACACTGGGGTATTATTCAGCTATTAAAAAAAGAATAAGTCTGAGGATTTTATCAGTAAATGGATGCAACTAGAGACCCTGCTTTTAAGTGAAGTAAATCAGACCCATGTGTGCAAACATCAGTTTGTCTCCTTAGTGTGAGAACCTAAAAGACTAAATAAATTCTGAAGGTTATAATAGATAATGGAAAAAGGGACTGAAGCTGTTCAAAAGGAAGGAATTACTCAGGTGAGAAGAAGGACAGGAAAGGGAGTGGAGGAAAGAGATACATCTAGATATGTAAGCTCGTGGCTTTGGATTTCTGCTGTTCCGTGGAAAGCAGCAGGTAATGCTTACATTTTTTTCTTCTTTTTCAATTTTTTCTCGTTTCCCTCTGGTCTTAATTTCTTACATTTTTCTCTTCTAATTTTTCATGCATTTATCTGGTAATCTGCACAACTAATTTGAAGACAGTGCTATGCGATTCAACAAATACTGTTAAATTCATATTATTTTGTTTAGGGAAATTCTATATCCTTTGTAATTTTTTCTGTTTTGTCACTCTGTTGTACTCTGTTTAAAAAATAATTCAGGAGTGTCCTTGTGGCTGTGAATGAGCCAGTTATCCATGTTCTTCTCAGAGGCACAGAGGTCCTCCCAGTGGAGCGAGAGTCTCCGTATTTGTTACACTGGATCAGAGGGCCACTCTGTGGGCATCCGTGTCTACTCCACTCTTTGGTAAAAGCCTTAGTGAGCTTCACAGCTCTGGCCAATGCCATTTTATTAAGACATTTATTAGTTAAGAGTAAGTTATTATACAATTGCAAAAGCAAGGGAAGCAGCACATAACTGTTGCTGTGGAGTGGGTAGAGAAAGAGTTAAGAAGGAGAAAGCATCTACGACCATGAGGTGAGGTGATGCTTATGTGCACCGGGAACACTCGGCTTACCAGAACTGGTGGAGCCGCTCTGTCATCTGAAGAAGGGGCAGTGACAGAGACTGATTTGATGAGAATGAAGATGACGCTGGTAATAACAACACGGTCGCAGCCTCTCAGGTTTGAAGAATCCTTTCCTGGGTAGTGTCGTAGCTGTGCTCTCAATGTGGCCACTAATTCTTGAGAAAAAAACAAAACAAAACAAGACTTGCCATGCTTCCCAGTTCACAAGGGTGGAGACTGAGGCTGAGAAGGCTGCAGCTGCTTGTTCAAGTGCACCTGACTCGTGAGTGGTGTCTGTGGGGTTCGGATGCTGTCCCACAGATGGCAGAGTCTAGAGGATGTCGGTCATGTAGGATCTACTGCCTGCATAAGGGACCGAGGGACCGCAAAGAGGCCTGACCATCCCTCCCTGCATTCTTCTGCCTCCCTCCAGCTCCTTGCTTTAGGGCTTTCTCCTAGGAAGCCTTCTTCGGTGTGTTCTTCCCTATGCCTGGCCATGTCCCTGTGTGATGTCTCAGCACAGCCCTTGCCGTGCTTCTGTGTCACATGTACTTCTGTCTCCAGTGCCTGTAGCTGGAATGCATGCCAGCTCCAGGAGATCTGGGGCTCCCCTACTCACTATAGTGCACAAGGAAGATGAAGAACAGTGCGCACCGAAGAAAGAAGGAATGGGGTGGCGTTCGTGCCACCAAAGACAAATGCGGCAATGACTTTGGAGATTCAGATTGTGGGATAATTTTTAGAAGTCTCTTAGGAGAGGTTTCTTTTATTTCTCTGCTCCCCATATATATGCGTCAGAAATAGCTGGTGCATCCACTCAGACCCACGTCTATGAGCAGGCGGTGAGGAGCTCCTGGGTAGGAGAGCCGTGCATGGCTGCGGTCCACACCGGTTCACTTTACCTGCCCCGCTGACACAGGGGCCTCATTGCTCAGGGCCATTTCTGCCAATCTGGTCGATCATCTGCAAATTAGAAATTCACTAAGTAGTTCCCAGAATCATTTTCAAAAGCTGGGACATAGAAATTAACATGTTAATAATTGGTGCACAGTGGGGTAGGTTTTCTTCTGTGGCTTGTCATTGCTCTAATTTGGTATTACAAGCAGGCCACGGGACGCATTCCTTCAATTTTGCTGAACAGAGTTGACGCTTTCAGGGGGGTTCTGTAAGTGTCAACGTCGTGGGCAATAATATTTCACATGGATTTTGTGGCACTTAGGCAGGAAATAAATAGGGTGTGGTAGGATTCATCAGAATTTACTTTAATTATATGGCCCTTCGTATCCTGGCACTTTTTAGTCTTTAGCTCATCCTCGAATAGCTCTTGTGTTTGCTCTCCATAAGGCTGGGAAGCAGGCAGGGGCAGACATCTGCTTCTGCACTCACACTGGAAAACACCAGGTCAGACACCCGCAGCCCCTGTGCAGCAAGACATGTGGAGAGACAGCCCTCTCTAGCCCGAGACAGTGCGCTTTCCTCTCAGAGTGAAACCCACCGTACTCACAACGTCACACACTTACTGTTCCACAACTCAGCTCTAAGGACATCCAGGCCAAATGCCTGATCTAACAAGTACTGCAGGACCAGGCAAGTTTTGACAAACAGACCTGGGTTTGAATCATAGCTCCGTCACAGAGGAGTTTAGAAGCCCTGGGACCCTAAACCACCTGAGCTTCAAATACCTCAGCAAAGTGGAAGAAATAGCACTGACTGGCATCAGGATGAAAGCAGACAGGACAGGCAAGAAAACGTTCAGTGGATACTTAATGTGATTTCTGGTGACACTATTGCAGATAGGTGGGAGTTGGTATTTGAAATGGAAGGTGTCTTAAACGACATTTGATATACTCTCCTTATGGTGGTCACTAGCCCTATTTGTGTTTAAATTAGTTGAACACAACATTACAAATCTGGTCCTTCTGTGTCACCGTACCCAAGGCCAACAGCACACAGGACTATTGGCTACCATATTAGACAGCTTAGATTGGACCATTCCCCAAGATAGAAAGTTTTGTTAGATATTGGTGCCTCAGGCTGGGCTCTCTTCAAGGTACACAAGGTTGAGACATCATATTGCTGCAAGAGAGGGTCATCAAGAGACACAGGCCAGTATGTGCCCATTTTCTTTTGTTTAACAATATTGTTTATATTCGGGCTATGCAAATGGTGTGTAAGAAATCCAGTGCAGTGCATTTAATAGGCCCACTCCAGAACATCCTGCTGATAATTGTGTTGAGCTCTGCAAATGGTGGGTAATTTCCTCTCAGGTGCCTGTTCTACACGCTTGTTTGGCATGCTTTATTGTCGGGTGGATTTACACTCTGCATTTGCCATAAAAACTGTTTCCAAAAGAAACAAGAAGCGTAGCAAGATAAAAAGCGATATAAAAAGGGGATTTTGTGATTTATTTATGTCAAATTTATGGAAGATGACAGGAGGCATTACAGTTCCAAAATTAGTTGTCACAGTCGGGCTGTAAATCCTATAGGACAGGGGTTACAAGAATGGGTTGGGGATTGGGACCCCTGGGTCTGTGAGTGGCCTGTGGAAAGGCCAAAGAAGGCAGGGGACTTCTAAAACCCTCTGTAGAGGGGCTTGGCTGTCCCTCAAGCTGAGGAGCTGGCATTTAGCAGTAACCAGTGTTGTGTGCTTGGCACATTTTAAGCACCTCCTGTGTACAATCTCATTTAATTCCCACTGGCTTTGCTATTTTAATCATTTTACAGATGTGGAAACTCTGTACTTTCTGTCTTTCCCGAGAGGCAGAGTGAGTGAACCAGGGCTGAAACCAGAATAAAGGTGGCAGCTGACTCGAATGCACTTGCTTTGCTTTTGCTACAAATTTAAGTTCATTTGCGGCCTCCACAGCATCCACGCAGCACGCACTGTGCAGACAGAACGCCGAGTGCTAGGAGGACAGGAACGACAAGACCTGGTCCCTGCTATCAAGGAAGTTTTGATCTAGTAAGTGATTAAGCTGATCCAAGCAACTTCTCCATGACTCAGCCTTTACAGAGCGAGGCAGGATAGCTATGAATGGGGCTCGGGGTCCATGACAAGCATCTTCTTCATCCTAGCCGCCTTGCTGGACCAGCTGCACAGAGAAGGTAGCTTCAGAGACAGAGGAGGGCGGCGGATGGTCATGCTGCTTTCGTGAGTTTTCAACTCACGATGAAAACTTGCATTTTTCCAGAAAATGAACCCGCAGATTCAATGCATCTATGATGTTTTAAAAGTGATGTGTATTTCGTGGTTAAGTGGAATCCTACAAAGAGAAATAGAGAAACATGAAGCATTTCTCTCCATTATAAAAATAGTTTATTTATTTTAATGGACATGTACTAATTATTCATTTCTATGGGATTCTTGTGGTATTATGATATGTAGATATGAGTAATGATCCAAATCAGGGTGATTGGTGTAATAACCATGATCCAAAACATGTATCACTCGTTTGTGACAATGAACGTTCACAATTCTCTTTTCGACCTACTTGGAATTATAATAACTCATTACTAGAGTCAGTGATCACGCTATGATACATCTGACTAGCACTTATTCCTCCTACCTACCTGCAATGTTACTCTCCTTAATGAGCCTCTGAATGCCCCCCCCCACTGTCCTTCCCACCCCAGCCTCAGGTAATATTCTGACTTCTAGCTCTATGACTTCTACTTCAAACTAGGAAGGCGCTATTGAGACCCCGTTTCCTTGGCTTCCACTAAGCACCGTCTTTCTCCAGCCGCTCCTCTTTGCTCTCCTTTAAGACACTGCCTTTGCTCAACCCTTCAGTATTGATGCTGCTTCCCTACCTTAACCCCAAGGGGAACCTCTTCAGCCATCGTCCGTCCCATTCTGCACCCAGCCCTAGGTGATCCTGTGTATTTTCTGATGTCCTCCCACCCCAGCACCAGTCCTGCTTTCTGTTTCGCGTTCCAGGTCCTTTTGTCCAACTGTCCAATAACCATTTGCTCAGCTGCTCCCAAGCTCGTTTCTTTCCCTGGCTTCCCCAGCACACTGAGAAACGCCATGAACACCCACCCAGGAAAAGCAGGGTCATCACTTTTCCCCTCTTTCTTACATTCATTATCGCACACGTCCCTCACGTACCCAAGTCCATCTCCATCTAACTAGAGGGCCTTCTAATGAATCTTACTTACTGTAATGACAGGAATGATAAGGATCACACTTGCTGGAGAGGGAGTAGGAGTGAGCCCCGCCTCTGTGATTTAATTTACTAATCCTTTCTGTATCTTAGTTTCCCCATCTGTGAAATGGAAGCAAAAGGCAATACTTCGCTTGGGGGATTTGTTGGAAGGTTTCAGTACATGAGAGAACAGTGCCTATAGAAGATGAGCGCAATTCAATGTTCGCAATTATAAGTGGACATTTAGAGCTTGGAATGCTGCAATGAGTCTCAGGGAATCTCCGGAGAACTCTGAGGATTGCTGCTCATCCCATTTTATGGATGAGAAAACTGACTTGTGGAAAAGGGATATAAATTGTCCACACATCCATAGAGTAATAAAGCTGGCATGTTATCCATCATGGATGGAGTAAAACATGTCCTCACCTGCTGCTTCTGTATTTACTTTAGAAAGATGCCTGCACCAGTGTTGGGCCTTCCTCGACCCTCAGCTCCACGTGGCCACCTTACCATGCTCTCCAGAATGCTTGATTAGGAAGACAAGACATTGGAACTTTCAGCCCTTCCTCCATTATAGGCTTTGCCTCCCTCCTCACTCTGCTGTCTGGCCCCCGTTTTCTGGCTTCTTGGTCACCTTTCCAAGAGCTCCAGGAGCAAATGCATGGCTGCCAGGAAAGGGGTTCAGAGAAGCAATTATGTGGTTCACAGGGGCTGAGTATTACAGTCACACATTTATGGACAGTTAAGCTACCCAGAGGATGCTGGGAAGTGGATTGACTTTCCTCTAGGGCTCCAGTTAAGACTCTGCCCCCATGTGGAGCTGCAGTTCCTTCCAGGGATTCTCCACCTCTACAGAGGGAAGATGCATCTTGCTTCCAAAGGACTATGAGTCTTATCTAATGACCAGGCAGGATTTCCAGGTGCTGGAAGACAAAGGCACAGCTTTAATAGCTGCATAACACAAATCATATGAGGATAAAAAGGGACAAGTAAATTAGATCAATGAAAGGTCACTCATTTACTCGGCTGGGTATACTGAAAGTTCGTCCAGGTTTCTTTCTTGCCAGGAGTGAATGGATTTGAAAGTAAAGATTTTCAATGGTATTTTGCTCACAAGTTTCCTGTGGTGTGGAAAGAATGATATTGCTCATGGTAATAGCAATGAGAGAGCCAGGGAGGAAGAACAATCTGGAACACGAATGTGCCTTGTCACTTCGCTTTCACACACTCACACGCACACATCATAGAAGTACTTCCAGGTCTAACACAAGCTCTTCTTTTCTTGAGCCTGTGTTTTAGAAATTGCTTGATTGTAGTTTTTCCTGGGGTCTCCACCATGTCAGGATCACAAAATGTCACTTTGCGGTTAGATGGTTCCCTTCTGAAAGGCACAGAGAGATGCCAATTGCAATTCAAAAATCTCAATTTTCAAATCTACCCTACAGCTTCTACCTGGTGAGAAACACTTTCCCACCCTCGTGGGCATGCTAAGCGTTGTGATGTGAAAAGAAAGGTAGAGAGTGTTCTTTTGAATGAAACGAAATTGTGCAGCTCAGAGCTCCGGTGCCTGGAGTTTAAGGGGCCTCCCTCCTTTAGTGCTGTAGGCTGCGCTGCTCTCTTGTGAGCTCGGCGAAGAGCTGAAGACAACTGAAATAGAAAAGGTAAAAGGCACAAACTCATGATAGTTGCCTTCATCACCTTCTCCACTTGGGCTTCAGTCAAAGGTACAATCTATATGTGCAGGCTCCCAGAAGACCCGGTTTGCCCGCTAAGCCCTTAGCAAACAGGAATCTTGTATTGACTTTTGGGATTGCTCAGACTCAGACAAATACTTTCTTGGACAGGAAACACCAGCCCAAAGTTCCAATGCCCAGTTTGGATTTGGAAATGAAACATTACTGCGCCTGCCTGTTAATTTGTCTTTGGCAGCCTTTCACTCACATAGTAGGTTCCAAGGATGTCTTAGGGGAACAGAAAGGGGAAGAAACATAGGAGCTGTGAAGTTGTGTGAGCTGATGCTCTTACTGAAGAACTACTTGACCTTAACCTAGTCATTCACCCTCTCTGTGCTCCGTAGCCTTTTCTTCTACAAAATAAGTGTGTGATGAGTATAGTCCTTTGGTCCTAACATATTATCCTTAGGTAACAAATTTAAGTTTGGTCTCTTTCAAAGTTTCTCTATTACCTCTCAACATAAACAAAGTTCAATAATTATTTTTTTATGCATTAGTACAGAATCTATAGGGTCTCACTACACAGATCAGACTTGGGGTGATCCTCCTGTTTTCAGCCTCTCAAGCACTGGGATGACAGGTGTGCACCACCATGCCCAGTCTAGGAGTTGATAATTATTGTCGAGTGGATATTCAGACTTTTCTATCTCACTATATTTTATATAGGTAAAAAAATTACAACTTGCTATTTCTGCTTTCTTTTTGGTGTTATTAAAAAATGAGAGGAGGGGTTGTGCAAGATTGGCTCGTTTGTCTTTCTCAGCAGATTTTCTTTTTGATTTTTTTCCCCAACCCTTTTTCTTTTTTTACTGGTTACAGAGTTTGATTTAGTTAGAAATGGCACCTAACAGTGCAAATGCTCATTATCTTTATTGGTCATGATCTGCGAACCCATTTCTTTGTCCAAAGCCTTCAAAATAGCTTATTAGTGAGGGTATCCACTTGGACACCTTTAGGGGCTCCTTCGGTCATGTGGGCTGCTGTCACCCTGTAAGGAGAGTATGATTTCAGAAGCATTCTCTGGGACAAGCATCTCCTCTCTGACAAACAGGAACAGGGGCTGTGAGAGAAAGAGGAAGAAACTGCATCCATTTTGTACCTGTCCCAATTACCATGAGAAGAAAGTCCCAGTTCTTATACCACGTGGTTACAATGCAATTGCAGGTGACACAGAGCTGAGCAGAGGTGTTGTCATTCACCCTGCTGAGTATACACTGTTCAAACAGAGTTGGCTTTATGCTGGACTCATGCACCAGTGCCCTAATTGTTAGTAAAGGGTAAGTTGTGGTTGCCCAGTATCCCCAGTGGGTTCTGGAAATACCATGGAGCGTGCTGAGAACTTCTTAGCGATGTGGCTTCTAGGAAAGTAGAAAGATAAGTGATGTCCATGTTCTAGCTGAATCCTTGGAATCCTCAATGGGTAGAACTGCCACACCTGAGTCCTCAGTGTAAAAGTTTCTGGCCTCCTTGCTTTCAAGTCTGATGAACATTTGATCAGAGGAATATTGAATCTAACTTGTTGTTCTGTCATCAGAGCTTCTGCTATGAGAGCAGAACTTTTGTGGACAGAACTGTTGTAAAAAGGTGGAAGTAGTAAACTGATACGACTGTTCTTTTCCTGGCTTATTTATTTATTTATTTGTTTATTTATTTTGGTGCTAGGGATGGGAGATTGAACTCAGGACCTTGTGCATGCTGGGCAGGTGTTTGTGCCGCTGAGCAATCTCCCTGGAACCATGGCATTATTATTTTTTTTTTTAAAGAATTTTTTTATTTTATTTGTTTTTTTCTTGTTTCAGAACCTTTATTTGTTTATTCACTCATTTTTATGGCCGGCTCAGCCCGCCCCAAGGGCAGGGCTAGCACAGCATGTGGTGCCGGGGATCGAACCGCGGTCCCTGAAGCCACCCAAGCTTTCCCAAGCAGGTGCTTTAGACCACTGAGCCATCCCGCCAGGCCCCACCATGGCATTATTATTAGTTTTAAGAATGTGCAATCTATTTTTAAAAAGTCCTATCTGGAAAACTCATATACATGTACATATGTGTTCATTGAGTTACACTTTTTTTTTCCCAACTGATTTTTACGTCTCACTAAATTGAAACATGCAAACATAATTAGTACAGATCTTCACAGATTATTTCCCTGATACATTTGATAATCTTTATTGATCAGAGGGTTAATGAACTACCATTGTTTTGCCAGGTGCCCATAAGCTCTACTGGTTTCTCTGTGACATGTTCTCAGAGAAACTGAAGTGACTTCCTTTCGTGATGCTTAATTTTACTATAAGTTTGGGCAGATCAAAAGGAGCCTGAGAAGGCCTGAGGCAATATCCCGGTCTGATGGCTCTCGCTCTAGGTAGAGGAAATGAAGCTAACTAAGCATGCTCGTTAACTCCTCACCCATCTGCCGGTCACATCACACAATTCAAGATGATGGGGCTGAGTGCCAAAAACAGTTACCATGTTACTTGTCCTTTCGGTCACTTGCCCCAGATAAGTGTATTATTTCCAACAGGACTCCATGGCCAAACTACTCAATCAGAATATCCTAGTGGAATCCAAGTTGCCTTGTGGGTTTGGCCCATTCCTGTCTCTTAAATTAGGAGCTGGACCTTGCCAGCTCATTTTTCTTGGCCAAATTAGCTGTGATTTACCTACTATCTAGAGAAGACTTTCTTCATAATATCTTGGCACTACTGACCCTCAAGGGTATATAACTCTATGTTGAAAGGACTTTGTTGTATAATATATAATATGTAGCATCATCCTTGGCATCTGGCTACTGGATATGAGTAATAACGCCCTCTCTCTACTGTGCCAATTGTCACAACCAGAACGGTCCCTCAGTGTTGCCAAGTATCCTCTGGGGGACAAAATTGCTACTGCTCTGGAGATATTTCTGACATAAAGGATGCAAATTTAGGCCTCTGTATCTAAAATAAAGGCTGGATCTTACTGACCAACATATTTGGAGATTTCAAATCAGTTTTTAAAGGTTAGTCTGGACTATTACCTTATTCAACTCAGCAAGAAAAATCATACCATGGTGCGTGTGAAGTGACTATAATTTATTAGCTCATTAGCCTGGCCTTGAAATTGCCATTTGGAGAGCTTGCTCAGGCTGACCATGCTTATAGGCTGGGCTGCTGTTTTACATACTCCAGGTTTCCCTTCTGCTTTGGGGAGCTCCCTGCAAGGCCTCGTGAGCTCCCTGCCTGGGGGCCGGTGCACCTCCTGAGAAGCAGCCTCCCCTGTGCACCTGGCTGCGGGCAGTCTCATCATCTTCTCAGCTGATGTTGACGTTCTGCTTGAGATGCAGAAGTGGAAAGAAAAGCTGATCAAGGCAGTTAAGGAGGAAGAAGAAACAGGGCAAAGTGCTCGGGTCCCTCTTCTGCTTCCCTCTCAGATAGAAGGAGCCTGAGGAGGCCTGAGGCCCACTCAGCACCACTCCTTGTGGTGCTGCTTTCCCTCAATAAGTAGTCTGTTCTTAAAAAAAAAAAAATAAGGAGGAAGACTAACTGACTACTCCTAAGGAGTGATTAAAATATAGAACGAACGTTAAAAGTTTTTAAAATTACGGTAAAAGAGCTATTGAATGAGCTATTATTCCCCCACCAAAACACTCTCCTCGCTTTGAATACATTCATCATTCAGTTCTTGCTACTTTTGAATCAGCTGTAGAAGTCCCTTTCTGAGTCACTATGACATATGATCCAAACTACCACATGGTGAGTTCTGCTCCCTAAGTGTCATCCCACAGTGGAAAGGTGGCCTTGTAAAAGCATTACGGGGTATTCTTACGCACTTTATTCACCAGATCTGGCACCATACTATTTCTGGCTCTTCTGCAAAACAAAATGACTGCAAAAGCTAAACATTTTGAATGAATTCAGGACACTAAGGCAGCCAGGACAGAGCAACTAAAGATATGAAAGAAGACTTCCAGAACCACTGCAGAAATTGCCAAAAGAATGGCTGATCTGATAAGTGAATCGAAGGGGAGTATTCTGAGGTGGCTTAATGGCCACGTGTCCTTCACTATAATTGATTTTTAAAATTTAAACATTGACTATATTGTTCAATCACATCTTTCGTGCTGCCGTCCTTGCAACTTCCTAGGAGAGTGTGATCCACAGATTCTTGAGAGCTCATAAGGGCAGCGAGACTTATTATGTTCAGGGTGGCATCCTTCCAAATGACCAGAAGAAGGAAGGGTGAATGAACGTCCTCAACTCCTTGTGGTGCTGCTTTGCTCTCTGACGAGACAGGTAGATGGGGAAAGCTCTTCACTTCTCATCATTGCTCTCTGCTTGCCTCTTATTATTGCCTTCTGTGGACTTAAAAATTATGCCAGTCCATAGAAAAGGATTTTCCATTTAGGAGTATGTTGTACACATCCTAGCACCATAATAATTACTGAAATATACAGGAGGGGGACGTTTCATTTTGGATTTGATGTCTGCAAATAATTTGAAGACTGGGCAGCCAATTCATATAACCTGATGGATTTTTATCAGACCAGGTGTTCACTTTGTTCCCTGCTCAGCTCTCTGTCAGCAAAGAGCGCCTCCTCCTGTGGACCTATTGAGGAGGACCATATGGTGGGCAGTGCTTCCCCTTCATCAGAGCAGTCACATTTGTATTCATCCTCTGATGAGCCAGAAAACGGAGACTCCTCTCCTGCACAGGGAACCTGTTGGTGCTGGGAACAGAACTGTGCCTAAAATTCATGTTCTCCATGTGGTGGAGACTTCATTTTCAGTAAATAAATCAAGGGTAGTAGCTCAATTCATTTATTTGCATACTGAAGTTCTAGGACATGTTCCAAATTCTGCTCCTTCTGTCAATATGAATAAAACTTTAGAGGATAAATGACGATAATAAACAGATTCCTAAAGGAATTAAGATGACCAATATTTTACTTGGGTGGATAACTGGTAATGTTCTCTAACCTTGGTGAGTAGGAAGGTCACACCCATCTATTTTAACTCCATGTCTGTGACTGGGACAGAGACAATTCAGTTTCATATGTAACTTTAAACTCTTCCTAGAAATAATTTTCTATGAACATTACAAGTTTCAATATGCTATATTCCATCAACTATTTTTTGGCAAAGTGCAATGACATGTTGGCAAATGTAGGTATGTATTGATGTCCACATAAGAGCATTTATTTGAACATCGCCTTGCTCTGAGAAAAAAACTGGTGTCACTAAAGTTAAATGCATGGTTAGAGTAGATTAAAGCTCATAGGGAAGCATTAACTTAAACTAAAGCAGAATTTAAATACTGCGAAGAAAATTTTGAGTTATGAACTTGTAAAGTGTTTAGCCCATGGGCTCAAATCTATGTATGTTATAATTTCATGCTAGAGCTGAGTCAGGTTATTAGTCATTTGCAGTCTCGATCTGCCAATGTGCTACTTTGTCTTTTTGAGATTTTCTGAACATTATATAAGGGTTTCAGATTTTTTCCTCTATGCATGTGCTTATATTTACATTACAACTTTAATTTTATATCTAGTTAAAATTGCCAGCAAGGAAAATGAGAAGTGAATACAATGATTAATGTTAAAATAAACCTGTCCCTGGAACTTGGTTCAAACTTGAATGGAATGGAGTTAATTTCCTGTGCATTTATACATGGAGGAATAAGTGTAGCTTTTCATTTCCCTAAAGATAAATACTTCTTAATCTACAGGAAATACCTCTTATCTCTTATTTGAAATGCTCTTACTTAAGTGCATACCTAAAAATGGACTTCAAGTAATTAACTATGTCCACTGCAAAACTACTATAGGTTTCAAACCCCAAGTAGGCTGGATAACCAGTATAACCTATTTAAACTCAGATTTCCTTTCTCTTGGTCAACATTCTGTATTGCTACTGTATTGGCAATTCATGTTCTTTTTTCATGTTCTTTAATGCTATTTCTTTTCTTTTTTTAAAACTATGGCCAGCTCAGCCTGCCCTGCAAGTGGGGCTGGCACAGCATGTGGTGCTGGGGATTGAACCATGGTCCCTGCGGTTGCCTAAACTTGCCTACGCAGGTGCTTTAGACCCCTGAGCCATCTTGCCAGCCCTTTTAATGCTGTTTCTTAACTGCATGCATAACAATTGATAAACCTAAAAATACCACTTATAAAGAGCTGTAGGTTTTTATTTGTAGATGGATAGCCCTGTCACTTAGCATTGTACCTTTTGGCAATGCGAGCTGTCTGTGCTTTAGATACCTCAGCTAAGCAATAGCAATAATTTTTATCTACTTTATATAGTAGCTTAATGTAAGAGTAAATGAAAAACAATTAGCTCTTTTTCCATAGTAAGAGCTTAGTCAAATCTGAAGCTATGCATTGTTATCATTGTTGGAATTAAGAGATGGTGGGAAACAACACAGGAGAGATGGTTTGGTGAGACTATGAAGAGCTCACTTTTAAATTTGATGCTATATATATATATTGGTCCAGCACTGGAATGGGTGTCAATTGGGAGGAAAATATTTGGATTTATTTTAGAGAGAAAGATCTCCCAGATCACCAAGTAGACTTCAAAGAGGTGTGATTAATGAAGAGGATTAAGCACTTGCCCCTGGATGTGGTTTGGCAGTAGCATCAGGGATGGAGAGGTACCATTTCTGGAGATGAATTTCAGAGGTAGAGCAAGTAAGGGTGGGGGAGGAATTCTAAGATTCCCAACTACCACAGCTGAGTGGATAAGGCGGAGAGACATCATAAAACCCTTCATGCAAAAGATCAACAACCCCGGGGTTTGCTTAGGATATCATTAATGATGCTCCCTACTTGAAGATAGTTCAACTTAAGATTTTTTTTTACCTTCCCAGTTGTGTGAGGGTAGTGTGCATTCCACAGAAGCTGTAGTGTCATGCTTTGTCATCTCTGTGGTGTGCTGCTCTGCGCTCCTCTCTTTTGATGGATTCTCAAGCAGTGGCTTGCTAGTGAAGATAAACAAGAGAAAAAGTTCTGTATTGCTTAGCTCTGATGTTCTGTAGGTTAGGAACATTTGGCACATTTTTGACCTGTAGCAGCTTGGACTTATGACAGGGTAGTGAGTACCTAAACTCTAGGTAAATTGAGTAAGAACTGTTGAGTGCAGATGTTTGCTATGCAGAGTGTGGTCCACGGACCAGTACCAGTGACATCGCCCAGATACTTGGTGAAGTTGTAAATTCCCAAATCCAAACCCAGGCACCATGAATCTGCATTTGAACAATATCTGCAGGTGACGTGTGTGCATGGCGAAGTTAGAAGGTCATGGTCTATAGCAAGTATTGGCAAACTGCTGTCTCTCATCCAATTAACCCCCATTTGTTTTGTATAACTAGGACTGATTTTCCTCATTTGAAATAGGTGAAAAATAACCAGAGGAAGAGAACTCTTTCTAGATGCATTAAAAGTATACAAAATTTAAAGTTCAATGTCTATGAAGGAAAATTGATTGGAACACAGCCTTTGTTGACATATTGTTGCTTCCATACAGTGGCAGAGGTGACAACATATGGCCCTAAAAACTGAAAACATTACATCTATCACCTATCTATCTATCTATCTATCTATCTCTCTCTCTTTTTTTTTTTTTTTACGGAAGGTTCTCTGACTTCTGAATGTAGGAGTCAAAAAAACCTATATTCTAGGTCCAGCACTAATATTTACCAAGATGTAAATAAATACTACTAAATGCCTATTGATTTTACCTACTTTGGATGATTTATAAAATGACTATCAACTTTAATTCTCTGTGCCTTGATTCTTCTTCCTTTAGGAATAAAATGAAGGTATTATGTCAGCCTCGTGGGATCCTGAGGACACCCAGAAATAAGGCATCTGCTGTACTAAGCCCAAAGCTTAGCACATAACCAATGCTCCCTATTAGCTTTTGTTCTTAACAATAGATTTATATCCCAAATCTCTTTCTCTAATTCTGCGTTTTCCACTAGTGGAAATTTCTTTTCATGTGTATCCAGCACAGTTGTCTGCTTGAACATTTTCTCTAATTTACCTTGGTTCTTGCCCTTGTCCAACTAACCAATTTTAGAGAAATGAGGAGTAATAAAGAAAATTGCTCCTTTACATCAGTAGTTAGGTTTGTCATGAATAATGATATTAATAGCTAATAACCTACAATGTGGTATAGATACTAGGGAGTAGTTCATTTTGATATTTTTATGCCATCATAATGAATTTGTTTGTTATTCATTGTAACTCTACTTTCAAGGCATAAATCAATGCTGTTTTATATTCTAGGCAGATGCTCTGTGTATTTCCAGAGGTTTTCTAAGGTAAAGAATTAACATTTATTAATAGTAACTCAAGCACTGAGTATTTTGAATGCATTTTGAAAGCAGCAATAAAGAAATCACTACCATGGATACTTTTCCATTTGACAGAATGCTGCAAGGAAATGAGCTGGTATTTAATATTTGGGACATTGATTTGAACTGAAATTGAATGTAGATAAACATTTTGGTTATCTCCTCAACTGAAGTATAACTCTTCCTCAAAAGAAAGATACTGTTTCAAGAAAAATTGAATGTTACTGCTTTTTTACTTCCACTTTTTCTTATTAGTTACACTGCGATATCTCTTCTACCAAATACTGATATCCAGGGATGTTTAGTGAAAACAACAGACCACAGTAAAACTGACGATTTATGTGCTGCTATTTCCTTGTTGCGAATATAATATTTGAGCTGCAGTGTTAAGTATCAGGTAATTTCCTTAGATCTCTGATTACTATAAATATCTTGCCTTAGTTTAGCCTTTCAGAGTTAAGAAATAGGGAATCACACTTAGATTTCTCTCAAATTATGGTTATTAAAATAATAGAATATTATCCCTTAACCTAAACAATCTATTTTTTTCACAACTTTGCAGAAACAACTAGGTAAACTTTTCTATCTATATTCTTATTCTCATGTTAATTTTTCTTTTTAAACAAATATAAATCAAGCATGTATATTTCAGAAAGACATCTATTAAAATTATGTTAAAGCTATATAATTACTGAGCATATTTTAAACTTAATCAAAAAGTTCATTTTCAAATGTCAGCTCTGTCTAAAATGTTTTAAGTTGCCACAAAGTATGAAAGAATTCTCTTTGGGCTGGTGAGATAGCTCAGTGAACTAAGCACCTACTTAGGCAAGCTCGGGGAACAAAGTTAGATCACTAGCACCACATATCATGCTGGCCTTGTCCCTAGGCATGCTGAGCTGACCACCAAGACCAAGGATGGTGGTGCATGCCTGTAATCCTAGTGCTGGGGAGACTGAAAACAGGAGGATCACTATGGGTCCAAGTTGTATAGTGAGACTCCATATTTAATACATTAAAAGAAGTCTCTAAAGCTCCCTTTAAAAGGGTATGTATTACATATAAATTATAAACAGTTATCCAAAGGTTCTTAAAATGATTGCTGCACAAACCAAATATGAACTTGGCTATGATTGTATGAAAGGGGTCAACTTACTAATATATATGAAATATGCAAAAACTATATTATCATACCTAGCATTCTTATTATACTAGAGTTACAAAAGCTTGCTTATTTATTTAGTTGTTTATTTCTCTATGACTTTTGAGATGGGGTCACCACAGGTTAGCCTGTCATACAGGCTAGTCTTGAACTTGCTAAGTAGTCTAGGCTAGGTTTGAACTCCTATTGATCATGCTGCCTCAGCCTTCTGAGTACTGGGATTCTGAGTGCGCACCACCACCCCTCATGCGAAGAACATGAAGGCTGGTGACTTGGCTAAGAAGCCTTTCCTACGCCTCCAGTTTTTCTCTCAAGCCCAGAAATACAAACATATTAAAATTTCGAGACTATTCATTTTACATTGGTTAAGAATGCTACCACCCACAAGCAACTTAAACTCCTAGTTGTGAGTCTAGATAGGTAGTTTTCGAAAAAATAAAACTATTAGAACCTACGTGTCTAGGTGATGACACAGGGCAGAAACATATTTCAAAGAATGTTTAAGATGATTTCCTATTGGAATTGTGGCCTTGCCACATATTTTAGTGACAGTGAATGAGCTATTCTACTACAAAGTGCTTTTATCTTGGGAATTGCCAGAATATTACCATGTGGCAGCATAGTTTTACAGTTTCTTTTTGTTCCTTATCTTTTACAGTGTGTAACTTTGCAAGAAACATGATGCCTCATGGCTTGAGTCAACTATAAAACTGTTACCATTTCCTTTATGCCCCCAAGAACATCACTAGTGAGCATTAGTCAGCACAAGGTTCTTATAATGGAAAAGAATCAACAGCTCAGGCAGTCCAGCTTTGCACCTTCCATCTAAGGGAGCTGTGGGTACTCAGGGCAATAAGGTCCTGCCCATGTCACTAATGGTTTTCTAATTTTCAGTATATAATATAATTATATTATCATAGTAGAAGCAGGATATCACAGTAGAAGCAAGAGACTGATCATGAAAGTATCTACATCAAATACTTGATGATGCTATATCTGTACAGTTCAAACCCAACCCAAATCATTCGATAATGACAGAGATAAGTTACCTCCATCTTTATGACATAATCCCACCTTGGTGTAGGTGGCTACTAAGACGTTTATTCAAAGGAAGAGCAGGAAGTGATTTAGAAATGCTAGATATCCACACACACATTGCAGTGAATAAAAATCAGAGTTGAACAAACATGTCTGAAAGGATACTATTATCTTTACTTTATTCATTTAATGCATATATACCCAATACATATAGCTTGCTGACACGTTTGGAGGAACTCACAAAAGAGTACTTTTGTATAGCTTTGTGTTTTGCTTTCTGCTCTAGGGAGAAAGCTAAGTTTCTAATGCTGGACTGCAGTGATTGACAGCAGAACTTCAGTGCTTCCCATGTAGGCAAGCAACTGGGGAAGAAGGGAAGGTTGGCAATCGCATCTTCACATAATCAGGCCTCTGTAACCAGGGGCAGAATTTCCGCAGGATGCAGCATCAGTGCAGACAGATTGTTTAAATGGGGAGACTACAGAAGTGCCCACTTCCAAGAGGTGGTACCATGAAAAAGGCATAAATAAGCATGTCGTGACAGGAAGAGATCAGCAGACCCTAGAGGTCTTCTGCAGCCTTCAGCCCTTAGAAGTGAGGCAGATGAAATCTAAGCTGCAGGATTTCTCCCATTGTACAGAACTCTCTGAGGCTGAGAGGGTGGCCAGAAATACTGTTACCACGGTCATATATCTTATATCAAACTTTCAGATTTAATTGTATAAATTCTAGGCATTCTAAAACCAGGTATCTTCAGGCCTTTAACTCTCTAACAGTTAAGGAGCAAGAGGAAGATATAAGGTTCCCTGAGCCCTCTGAGAACTAGAGTTATGATGGGGTAACTCCTTAGGAGGGTGCAAAAATTGGTGGATACAGAGATGCCTCTGGGATCGTAGCCTACAAGCAGAAGGAAGTGGGAAAGAAATTCCTCGGCCCTCTTTCATCCACCATCTGACTTCCTGTTGCAGCTTCTGCTTGGCTGAGTCTGACAGGAAGCCAGAGATGAGGAAATCCAGTATAGGGTGAGAGGGGAAGGAGTGGGCAGAGGCAGTGGAAGGGTAGGTGAAGAGTAGCCAGCAACGTAATGACAAGAGCCACAGGGCACAGCTTTCTTATTTGGATGCATAATTTTGTGCTTTGGATTTTGCTTTATTACTATTATTTACTTTAGTATGCATTGGCCGTACAGAATTATTACTTTGGTACATGTGCATGACACATTTCAATTCTTTTTTCCCCTTCCTTCCACGCTCTTTAAAAATTTTCCACATCAGATTCATGTATTTTTAAGATCTTGTAAAGTGAATTGTCACAGATCAAAAACTACGACATAAAAGACAAGTATGGCAAGACAAGGCATACCTTTAGATACCTTGTCTGCAGTGTATTGCAAACCATTCTCTCTCTCTCTTTCTCTGTCTGTCTGTCTGTCTGTCTGTCTGTCTGTCTGTCTGTCTGTCTCTCTCTCTCTGTTTCCTTGAGGCATTTGTAGGAAAATAAATTCACCAAGAGGCCATAAGGTTAAGTGAAGTAACTCAGACACATAAACATAATATTGCATAGGCTGTCTTATATACACACTTATTCTATCTATCTATCTATCTATCTATCCATTTATCATCTATCTATCTATCTCTATCATCTATCATCTATCACTAGATATGCCTATCTATATCTGTATCTATACATATATAATACAGAATAAATAAGTGGATTTCTTTTTCATTGCTTCTGTAAGCCTATGAATCAGGGATATTTTAATCATAGAATATATGAAGAATATAGCTTTCCAAATTGTGCACCACAGTTGGGTTCATACAACAGCCTGAATCAGAACAATGAACAGAATATATATAGTCACAGGCCAGAGTACCCCACAGAGTAAATTGTGACAAGAGAATGGATGGAGATGGCCATAACTCCAAACAGAATTATGGCATAAACAGACACTTTCCAGATGAACGACTACCTTTGAACCTAAGCTTTCCTTAATGGCTGTTCAAATATTTGCACCTTGCTGGTGAATGGATATGAATACTCAGCCCCTGAAGCGTTGACTTAGAGATGAAAGTATTAGCTTTCCTGAGAGGTGGAGGGGGCAGAGCTCCTTCTTCAGGACTGGGATCTAGATTGAGATGTTGCAAACCATTCTGGTGCACAAATTGCAGAGGTTAGGAGAGAGACTGTAA
>PVJA010002828.1:51248-101729 GCA_004027025.1 Myocastor coypus | reverse complement strand
AAAAAAAAAAAAAAAAAAAAAAAAAAAAAAAAAAAAAAAAAAAAAAAAAAAAAAAAAAAAAAAAAAAAAAAAAAAAAAAAAAAAAAAAAAAAAAAAAAAAAAAAAAAAAAAAAAAAAAAAAAAAAACACAAAAAACAATTGACACTGCATATTGTGGATGTTTTTAAAAGTTTCTCTTGACACAGATTCAAGTGAGTTTAAAAAGAAAAACCAAAACTTCTTGTAAAGAAAGGATTCAGATTTTTATGTCATTGAGCTAGTAATATTCGTTAATGGCTGAAAAGAAACACAAGGAAAATAAAATCTTGAGATCTGTAAGAAGTATATGAAATTACATAAAAATAAATAAAATTTATGTCTATGCACAGTAATGTTTATTTATATCATGTACATTAGTATTGTTGCATAGACATGGCAGCTATTATCCAAACCAAGACCTCTAAACGCATTTACTACCTAAATATTTAATGAAATTGTCCAGCAAATCTGTTAGCATCTGCTATAGATTTCATAGACTATAATCACTTTCACTAAGGACTACATTACAATTTTTTTCAACAGATAAATATGCCCTGTCGATGAAACTTAGGAAACTTAGAAAATATATACATTTTCTCTGTATTTAAGACAGCATAAGCCGGGAGTGGTGGCGCACGCCTGTAATTCCAGCACTTGGGAGGCTGAGGCAGGAGGATCAGTGCGAGTGCGAGGCCAGCTTGGGCTACAAAAATGAGCTCAAGGCCAGCCTGAGCTGCCTAGCGAGACCGTGCCTCAAAAAGACAAAAAAAAAGACAGCATATACAGGGTCTCGCTACGTACGTAGAGCAGTCTCGTAGCGATCCTCCTGTTTTCAGCCTCCCAAGTGCGGGGATTGCAGGCGTGTGCCACTGCGTCCAGTCTTCATCACCATGTCAGCACACCCTGTGGGCGGGGCCGGCTCGGTATGCCAGGCTGGTCCTGCACGCTCCCTAAGTAGACGCTTAGGTCCTCTGAGCTATCAGGCCAGCCCTATAAAATATACACTTAAAGATCTCAATATATGTAATCTTCGTAATTGTCACGGAGACTAAATTCCCTTATTTCTGAAAACCAGTTCTATGCTTTTCAGACACTTCATAGGTGGTAACACTGAACTTGAATGCTAGTGCTTGTTTACATTTTAGGAAGGAAATGAAAAGTATATATATATATATATATATATATATATATATATATATATGGTATAAATCCTGATGTTTCATATTTGTATTACATCGCAGAATGGTTACAATATTCTACTTAACATATGCATCACTTTGCATATTTAATATGTGTACCTGATGCCGTACGTAATTCCATTTTCTTAGCACTTTTCCAACATACAATCCGTTGTTGTTGTTTACTGTAGTCGGCAGGGTGCCCTACAGGTCCCTGGAACATATTGCTCCCGTCTCACTGTATTTTTGTGTCTTCTGATCAGAATGCCTCCAAGTGCATCACAGCAAGCTTCTCGTCAGGACAAGGATTTTCTTTGCTTTTCCTCTGATCTTGTTTTGCTAAAATAGTACTGATCTAAGTTACTGAAAAGCATTTCTTTTGCTTAAAATGATTGGCCCTAACTGCTCAATGATTAGGGATATTTTACAGAGTAATTTGAAAATATTTTGACCGACATACAGCCGCATGGATAGACATAGGCAGAAATACAAACTTTCCCCCTTTAAGAAAATTTTTGTACTGGGGAGAGAATTCTGGCTCTGGAATACCTCAGGTCTTATAAATTTTATTTTGAAATAAATTTTCACTAAGTCGCTAAGTTTCCCAATCTTTTCTCAAGCTGGTAGTCTTCCTGCCTCAGCCACCCAGAAGCTGGAGCTCCAGGTGCGCAGCACCGCAACTGGGGCAGTGCACCTTGTCTTCCCACACCTGTATGATGAAGCATAGGTATAAACACACTGCAACAGCAACCAGGGTGGGACACAGGATAGCAGCACAGGACCTGCCCAGCAAGCCCAAAGCCCTGTGGCTAAATAAATAAATAAATAAATACATTTCAGGCTCAACATCTAGTGCTGCTATTGGGATCTGCAGGAGCTTTTGCACCTGGGCCCTGCATAAGGACCTCTGCCTTGGTTTACTGAATCCTAAAATACAGAGGACACAAATCATGATAATAATCCTTACAATAGTCTACCCAAAGGTCCCAGCTAGAAAAGCAAAGCAAAGCAATCACCACCCTATTTCACTCCGTAGAAAAGTAAACATTCATGTCCTAAAATACATACATGGAGGAAAAGAGATCATAGACTCAAAGGCTTTTCGCGTTTTAGCAACTTCACTAATGAAGTTAATCTGAAAAACCTTAGTATGCAATTCTTTGTTGTCATTGGAAGAGAGTTTTTGTGAGAGGACAACAGCAAAGAGCTTCGGGCATTTTCCACACTCTTACAAACTCGAGCTTCTCTAATGACTAATAATAAGAAGTAATGCAGCCTTTTATTTTCTTAAAGGAAAAAAAATCCTAATTAACAAAGTAGCATAATAAGGCCACAGAGATAGCTCAGCAGTCTGTGTGCCTGCCTAGGCAAGCACAAGGATCCGGGTTCAATCCTCGGCACCACACGCCTTGCCGGCCCGCCCAGGAGTGGAGCACAGAGCTGACCACCAAATTCAGGCAGGGTGCTACACACCTGTATTCCCAGCAATGGGGAGTCTGAGACAGGAGAATCACCAAGAGTATGAACTTCAGTGAGATGCTGTTCCAAACACATAAAATTAAAAAAATAAAATAACAGAATAATAGAGTATTGAATAGGTAATATCAGAAATTCTTATGGAACGTTGAGAACATTCAAATAACCAATGCTCAAGGAAATACAAAATATAATTCCAAAGTCAGAAATATTTTTGTTGAAAATCTGAGAACTAGGAAAATAGTACATATTTTGTAGAAAAGGTATTTTTGTAGTTTATTTCTCTGTTGGTTCTGCTTTCGTGGAATCTTTCAGATAGTAGTATTGTGTTTATGGATTAATGTGGAGCAGTGACATTTCCTCTGTTGGATTTGATTTTCTGCTACTGATTAATCAAATGTCAGCTGTAAAAGTATTAGATCATAAGCTAATAATAATTTTAAAATTTGACTTGTAAAACTCAATGTGTCTGAACGACTTTTTTTTAAGCCAGGCTCAGCCTGCCCTGAGGGTGGAGCTGGCGCAGCATGTGGTGCCTGGGATTGAACCTCGGTCCCTGAGGCTGCCTGAGGTTTCCTAAGCAGGTGCTTCAGAGCACTGAGCCATCCTGCCAGCCCCTGTATCTGAAGGATTTGGAGGAGTTCCTGTTAGGCAACATCATACTGAGGGCATCACAACTTTTGTCTTTTTCTTTTTGTCTTTTTTGAGACGTGGTTTTGCTACACAGTTCAGGCTGGCCTTGAACTCACTTTTATAGCCCAGGCTGGTCTCAAACTCACATTGATCCTCCTGCCTCAGCCTCCCAAGTGCTGGGATTACAGGCGTGCGCTACCACGCCAGGTTTACCACAACTTTAGAATGGCAGATGTACTGGTCAGGTAGGCTCTATCGTAATGATATTTTTCGCCCAATTCTTTTGGACTGTTGTTGGGTACAGTCATTACAGAAATAAATTAACATACTAGACTTGAGACTGTCATTCATAGAAAAGGCTGCCTGCAAGGATAGTGCGGGGCAAGCACTCAGCAACTCAATGGCAAACCTTTCTATGCATTGACAGAAAACTTCTGAATGAAAAGCGGAAGCCACTGAGACTACGCTGCATAAACTCTATAGTTTATATTGATTACCTGCTTTCCTTTGGACAGCTTGAAAACTTGGAATGTATTCACTAAAGTGTCTAATACACAAGGTTGAAAGAAAGCCTTGAACTTCTAGTCTCTGTTAACATTATTCCTGGTAAATATTTTGAGCTTATGGTCCTGATTCACTGTCTTACGTTAATTTAGCGCCTTCACTAAATTAGGTAAATTAATTAGTGTCTTCTGCTTGACAAATAATAGAAGATTCTTAGAATATTCTTGGAAGTGGCACCTAGTTTTCTGTGGACTTGGTCTTACTTATCTCCTGAGTCCTGTAATAGCTAGTGACTGGCGAGGTTATACAGCTCTCTGACACATAACCTAGTTCAACTTGGTTTAGAATCCTGTGAGAGTAGTTATTCTATAATTTGAGATTAACATTGTCACTGCATGTCTTAAACTTACTGCTGCAGATTAAGAGTATGTCATTAAAATTTCCCCAAGTTCTCTGTGAAGAGAAAAAGGAAGGTACTAACTTTCATGGACTAATCAGAGTGTTCCACACATTATCTCAATACCCCAAACACATGAGAGGTTTGCCATTATCACCATCATGTGTATCACACAAGAAGAAAGAATTAAGCAAGATGAGATAGCAAATACCTGTACTATGTGAGTTTAAGCTAAACTTTGCCTGATATTAAATCTTGTGTTCTGTTTATATCTGGTAACCTACACAACTAATTTGAATAAGACATCATGCAATATAGAACCCATGGTTGAATTTCTATGAATTTGTTTAGCAAAATTTTTTATTATTTCTGATGTTTTTATTATCATTTTTATTCTTTAAAATAAATAAAAAGGAAGTAAAACAATCCTCTGTTATTATTATTTGTATTTTGTTTTTCTGAAAATAGAAGAAAAGAGAGATTTCTCTTATTTTATTGTTGGTCCACACCCATCCTCAGGCTGGCCTTGAACTCACAGCAATCCTCCTGCCTCAGCCTCCAGAGCACTGCGATTACAGGTGTGCATCACCATGCTTGGCTGTAGAAATGTTTGAAGTAGGTCTGCTTATGAGTTTATAGGTTGGTAAGGAAAATGAGCACTAGGTATCTGGAAACAGTATTCTTCTGAAAGAGGACTGACTTGCAGACATAACGGTGGGTCAGAATGACCTGGATTTAATAGACAAGAAGTTTGGTCGTTTCTCTTTTCTTTGTCTTCCTTTCTGGAGAGCAGCATACTGAGTAATAATTGAAAACTAGAACACGCATATACTAGATTTGTAAGTGAGGATCTGAAGAACGGGAAATTAGGAACCACTCACTCATTTCCCACAGCATGTTTTAAACATGTTACTCCATCTTCCATAGTGTGCTACAAAACTTGAAATATTTTCCTCCATCATTTTCAGCCCCACCATTTTCCTCCATGGAATTAATTAACTAGTGATAACTCTATAGCCATTCATCACAGAGATCTTGAGGATCAGGATGATACAACTCATTTCACAGAAAAGTAAATCAGAGCAAAGCAGCTAAGAGAGCAAAACACTCTCTCAAAGCAGCTAAGAAACAAAGCATTCACTTATAATTAGTATAATTAATTCCTTTTCGTTAAAAATTTTCCCAGGAATCGAACTCAGGACTTTTGCTTACCAGCCAGGCGCTAAGCTACTGAGCTCTATCCCGGACCCTCAAATTCATTCTTAAGTATTTCTGTAGCAGTCTATTGAAGTTACACAGGCAAAGAGAGAAATGAAGTCACTTTTAAACAGAAAATGTGGAGCTGGGGAGATAGCTCAGTTGAATAAGTGCTCACCTGGCAAGCTTAAGGGCCTGAGTTCAATCTTGTTTCAATAATAATAATAATAATAATAATAATAATAATAATAACAACAACAACAACAACAACAACTAAATAAATAGAAAATGAGTGGTTCCTTGAACTTGTTCATTAAAAGATATGGGCACATATAAATAAGGACCTTGTAGAGTCAAAGGATGAGCTTGCTCCGGACGTGCAGGCCCAGTGTGAAATGTGGTAACTGGCTCCCAAATGCCTCCAGACTACAAGAAACCTTAAGGCCAGTGAGATGGCTCAGAAGTCTAAAATGCCTACTTAGGCAAGCTTAGGCAACCACAGGGACTATGGTTCAATCCCCAGTACCACCTGCTGTGACAGCTCCCACCCCCTTCCCAAGGCAGGCTGAGCCGGCCATAATATAAATTTAGAGAGAGAGAGAGAGAGACAGAGACAGAGACAGAGACAGAGACAGACAGAGAGACAGAGATTCTGTGAAGTTTATGTGTAGTATACATCAAGATGTGTCTCTAGGTTTTCCCACACCATGCCAGTACTTGTATTCAAATTTCCAAAGACACTAACCAAAGTAATTGGAGGCCTAACGTGTATAAGTATCAGTGATCTTCCAAAGAATATCAGTGCATAAAGTACTTTGTGCACAAGCTGATGATAGAAATGGAATCGCTAAGACACTTCTGGTCACATTTTGGTCTGGTATCCATGACAACAATTAGGAATGACCATGCTGTGTTTGCTCTCATTCCCTGGAGGTGGCATAGCCAAGCACCATCATGTAAGTGGCTAACATAACAGATGCTTGTTGTCAAGCTGGGGAGAGGTCTTGTTCCCTCTGAGAATGGTGAAGAGCAATTGTTCTGTGCCTTTCTTGATGTGCTGATCATTCCAGGCATTCTTAGCTGGAAGAAGGCTGTATTTTCACCTGTTCCTTGTATGCGTCACTGTGCTTAAGTTCAATTTTTTCTTCTATAAGAAAACCAGAATATCAGTTATATTTTACATGTGTCATTAATGATTATATCTTGGGGTCAATTACAAAATCCCATGGCAAAATAAGGTGATGTTTACAGTTTCTGGACTACAAATTTCAACATCTTTTTGAAGCACATAACTCATAAGAATAGATAGCCAATATTTTGGCCCTAGCCCTTCAAGATTAGTGAGGACTCAGGGCATAAGAGAACCTGTGCTATAACATCCTATAACTCAGTGGTTTGCCAAATTTTCTATTCAAGGTGATTATGGGGCCACAGAGGAAGGGGATCAATGATGTATAGTGTGCCTAAGGAGAGTCCCCTAGAGAGAAAACATTCTCTCAGGCTCTCACAGAGTGCAAATAGGTCAAGCAATGACCGTGACTCTTCCAGACGGCTGACACTGACAAAAGTTCTACAAAACACTGTACATGGTTTCAAGGTTAACCCTGAGGGGATTTGACTGACCTTGACATATACAAAAGTTACATGTTTTGTTATATAGGTCTTGCTTTAACTTTGCCTTAACCATGTGGCAGAAAAGTTTAACCAAGAGGCATACAAAGTAAAGGCAGATGCTGTGCCACAAAAGGCTCAAGTGCGCAGCTTCCAACATTGCCAGTTCTGCTGATAACCCACTGCTGTTATGAAATATCGTTCTATGTATACAACTACTTTCTTAGTTCAAAGAGAAGAAATATTTGTACCAATAGTGTTTAGAAAAGTTATCATGTCTGCATCTTGTACTCTGAAAAACCACTATGAAGAAAACAATGTGAATTGTATTAATTATTGTGGCTATACCACTGACATGTGAAACTGTCTCATTGTTTTAATTAAAAGTAATAAAAATGGAATAAAAGAGCATCATAAGGAAGAAAGTGTATCGTTTTATATAACATTGGAGATTACATAAAAACATATAAAAGGGATGTTTCCTGCAGACACTTCAGAACACTTGTGTATACATTAATAACAAATACATATGAATTATTTACCAGTTTAAAAAAATCATCTATCAACAGGTCATTGCAGACTACTGTAGTTTCTGTTTATTCAACTAGTTAAAATGATATAAAAATACTACAGTTGATAGTAATCAGCTCTTGGTAAAGAAACTTGTGTTGGTTTTTTTTTTTTTTTTTTAAAGTCTAAATTTCATCTTTTATTCATGTTTCCCTTTCACTTTAAAGTCACTTGTGTTCTAATTTTGTAATTTAAAAATTCTTTAAAGACTTCCTCCCGGATTCCCTGCAGGAGTGTAAGACAGTGGTAGGAGGTTTTCTGCTACTTAGCACGTGCCCCATAGAGTGAGCTATATTCTGGAAATCAGAGGGTTCCAAACCAAGGTCACCGGTGCACACAGAGCTCTGGATCTTGGCTTTGAGCCCTAGCTGGAAGTTGCGACTCAAGTTTTATTGCCTCGTAAATTAGGTCAATCTCACACTCTTTTTCTCTTTCACAAATGAGGGATTAAACTTTCAGCATACATGTCCCTGTGTTTGCCTATCCCTGCGCTTGGGTTTTCTAGGGTGACCCTGTGGGAGGCACTCCTCGCTCTGTACCTACCAGCCACATGTGGACCTGGGCTGCAGAAGGCACTGAACACACAGCTCTGAGCAGAAGATCTCTGGCAAAGATACTTATAATTTGTGCAGCCAGGGTACCTTTTTATTCTATAACTATACAGTGTAGGTTAAAATGCATATGCATTTATGCATAAACATATATGGGCTGAGTTACCTGTTGAAGCTTGACTGTTGGAAGCACCTATGGATTTCAGGTATATGTCTGTCTTGATTAACACCAAAGCTAGGAAAACTCTTGAAACAACCTACACAGTTAAAGAACTGATTAAAAATGCAGATGGAGGGCTGGGGAGATATCTCATCAGTCTAAGCACCTGCCTCGTGAGGATGTGAGCCCAGGTTTGATCCCAAGTACCACATGCCATACGGGCCCCGGAAATTTGGGTGCACAGTGCCAGCCTCTGAAACAGAGCATAGTGGTGCACTCCTGTAATCCCAGCTCTGGGGAGGCTGAGACAGCAGGATCACTACAAGGCCAAGCTGCACAGTGAGACCCTGTAATAAATAAATAAATAAATAAATAGATAAATAAATTTTAATGCACATGGATCATGTTGTCAATAAGTGCAAAAGTTTACAAAACAAAGCAGAAAATAGAAACATTAATGGTTAGTAAAGACTATATTTGACTAAAAGAAAAATATAAAATCATGCTTGTGTCTAACTGGGGTCTGATTTCAGATTCCAATGTAAGCACAAATGGTGGCATAAACATACTGTCTTCGAAGGCAGCTTTTACCGGAGAGGCACTTAGCATGCAAATCTACAACATAAATTTCGTTTACAAATGGCATCGTGCAAAGAGTGCTGCTACTTCTCATTCTCCAGTCACGATAGATGTAGAAAAGATAACTAGTTAGTGAAATAACTGTAATTCATGTGGAAAAGTGACATAAAGCCCCATAAGCTTCATTGTGCAGCTTTACTTTTTGACAGCGCAGAGATCTTTATACAGATATATCTTCTGGTTCTGTGACAGTTTTACTAGACTAAAGAATGGACAAGAATTAAAGTGCCTTAGGGTAGTTAAATATGAGCAGACATAGTTAAGAACCTGCTCTCCTTTCCTGGCCCTTACTTCCTAGGAAAGGTCAAACCTGGGGTGTACATGGAGAATGAGTCTATTGTGTAATATGTTAGGATTGAATGCAAGTTATCCTCACTGCCTCTTTCTGAAATGAGGAGATAGAATATCAACTTGGATTCTAGGAAGGATTCGTCTTTTCATTTGTAGGATTTTCTGAGTCTTGTTTTTTGGTATCATCTTTCAGGGAACAAACATTATTTATTTTAAAGATAAAACGAACATGGACCATTGACCCAGTAATGTGTTCACAGGCAAGACATTAAGTTCTAAACTATACATGATGAGCACTGAAAACAAACTTGGGAACTCACTAGAAAAGTGGTCAATTCTCAGTAAAGGAATTTGAGTCCACAAAGACAGGGATATGAACAAGAGGGTAGCCCAAAACTACAAGAAGTCATTTTGCCAAGTTGTTATGCATAAAAGTGGGATGGCCAGGGAGTCTGCTTCTGCTTGTCAATTGATCATACAATTAACAAGGTATGGAAACATACCTCTGAGTAAATTAGAAATTAAAATTGTTTACATGTTAACTTTTGGGGGATACAATGTATTTGGTTGTTGCAGTATCTCACTGTGCAGTTCGCACTCCTCGTGATTCTCTTGTTTTCACCCTCCCCAGGGCTGGGATTACAGGTGTGCAACACCACACCCTGGACTCTGACCAACCCAGCCAAGCTGGGGGCAGGGCTGGTGCAGCTTGTGGTGCCGGGGATGGAATTGCACTCCCTGCCTTTGCCTAAGCTTGGCCAACCAGGCATTTTAGTCTGCGGAGCAATTTCACTGACCCTTATGTTAACATTTTCATTATAACTTTTTATTTTAGTTTCCAAAATGCAATAAGAGAATTGTGAAAGCTTATTGAAATTTTTACTCTATGGGGGCCAGGGAGATAGCTCAATAGAATAAGCGTTTGCCTGGCAAGCTCATGGCCCTGAGTTAAATCCCCAGTTCTGGAAAAAAAAAAAAAAAACACAAAAGAAAAAAAACAAAAGAAAAGTTTGCAGTATGGTCAGCTCATTCTAGTTCTTATTTTATAAATAAAAGAATGGATATATTTTATATAGTGAAGGATTGTAAATTATTCTTTATTCAAGTGGTAATATATAGCATTACATATAACATGCTGCGCCAGCCCTGCCCTCGGGGCGGGCTGAGCCGGCCATAAAAATGAGTGAATAAACAAACAAAGGTTCTGAAACAAGAATAAAAATAATAAATTAAAAAAAATTAAAAATTAAAAAAAAAGCATTACATATAATAGAATGGATTTTCTTTTAATGTTACTTTCTCCCTTGGAAGTATTTGCATATGACTTTGAATAGAAGTTCTTTAATTTTATAAACTATCACAAAAGGCCTGATCTATGAAATGAAGTCTGATAGAGCACCTTGAAATTATGAGAGTATCTGTTGAACTGAAGATAAGCATGTTTTCAGCCGAGAGACAGTTTATTTGACTCCTTAAAAGTGTAAATGATTCGATTTGGGAGTTTTGGAATTTTTCTGATTGCATATTTAAATATCTTTGGAACATTTTGTTAGGAAAAGATTTTTATGAAAGTGGTTTTTTTTTTGTTTTGTTTTTTTCTTCCAGGACTGGAGTTCAAATTCACGATCTTGCACTTGTCAGACAGGCACTTATGCCAAGGAGCTATCTCCCCAGCTCCAAGGAAAATATTTTTTTAAAGGACTGGTTACACAAGTATTTTTACAGTTTTTGAAACTTAGAAGGAGTAAAAGATGCAGGCATTTTCCAATGTTTCTAACTAAAAGTATCTCAATTAGAGAATTTCAACTGCATAGGTTAAATACAACAGGTACATGCTGTGGAACTCCTAATGAATTGCATTAAGTAGCAGTTGCAACGTTCAAGTAAGTTATTAAGTACAATGCTTATTCTTTTCTTTTGGCAGTAAAAGAGGTTGGTTCCATTCGCTATAATATGTTCAAAAGTATAAATTTTTAAAAAAATGACCTAAGGTGTACAGGTATACCGACAAGTTACTTTGAAATCAAGAGAAGTGCTTGAAATTGATTTCTAATATTGGAAGCAAGTACAATGTCATCCAACGAAGGGCTGGGGAGGGAAGGAAGGCAAGATTTATCATACATGGGTACATAAAGGAGTCAAAGAAAATTTAAAAAAAACAGCTTCTAAAAGCAGGGAGGAGAAGAGCTGGTGGGAGCGGGGAGGTGGCGGAGGATGAGAGCAGAAGGAAGAATTAGGTGTGTGACACACGTGTACAAGCTCCCCATGGTAGTAGTAGATCAGATGGAAGTATTATCAAAAATAACATAGGTAATTTTTAAAATTATCTGTATTATGGAAATACAGGAGAAATGCAAAAAGAAGAAGTAGAAGAAGAAGAAGAAGAAGAAGAAGAAGAAGAAGAAGAAGAAGAAGAAGAAGAAGAAGAAGAAGAAGAAGAAGAAGAAGAAGAAGAAGAAGAAGAAGAAGAAGAAGAAGAAGCGCTGCCACTGAAATCCAGGAATGGGCAGTGGGACCCTTATCCTGCTGCAAACGGAGCACACACCTGGCAAGGTAATTTCTTCATGGGCTCTGAAGTTTTGCTCCTCATGAACTGGTGCCATCAGTTGTGATTTTTATTTTCACTGAAAATGTTGCTTGGAATGAGCATGCTTCCTTAGGCTCACAGAACATGGAACGTAAGCAACGGGGTGCCTTGCCTTCTCTGGCAAGTGCCGCTTAGAAGTTGCTTTTTTTCCAAGAACCAGTCATTCATTGTACAGCATGCTCCAGTGTTGCCTACGGTGCTCCATTTCTTCCAACTCCCATCACCAAATAATTTCAGGTATGTCATTTTCTCTCAAATCATATTTATATCAAGAAGCAAAAGCAAAAGGAAGAGCACGGGCTACCTCAGTGGTGACCTGCTCACATAGCTTGAAAAACATCCTAGGCTTCATCCTCAACAGAGAAAAGAAAGAAGAGAGGTAGAAATGCAATAAAGAAAGGAAGAAGGGAGCAGAGGGAGGAAAGAAGGAAAGGAAAGAAGAAGGAAAAGGAAGGAAAGTTAAATGAGGAGGTTATCTTAACTTATTCTAAAAATGCAGCAAAGAATTTTTTCACCAGGTTGCCAATGTCAGCAAAATAAATGTATTCAATAAATGTTACTCTCTCTTGCCGGGCTTTCATTTTTTGTTACTCTGATCCAAAATTCGAGAAAATACTTGTCCATTTCTCCTGTGGTTGTGGGAGAAGTTTCACATTCATGGGCTACATCTGATAACACCCACTTCTGAACAAAGCCCCTGGCACGGTAGGGCACACCCCTCCAGTATGGCCTTTTCCTAAGTGAGAAGGAAAAGGAGGAGGAAAAAATAGAAGAAGACTGAAGAGGGGATTGAGATGGAAGAGGAAGTAAACAAGAAGATTTAAAATGTGCCAAAATTAGTTAACCCCTTCACTGCCAACCCAGGAAGAGCTTTGATTAATGTTCTTTCCCATAATTAGAAAATAACCTGTTTCTAACAACATGTGATGTCTCTTTATTCAGCATATTATGTCATCTTCCTGAGAAAGGCGTTAAATAAGTTTTTAAAATATCTCTTCTGAGATTTTTAAGAAAGCCATAGAGCACCTATACACCAAACTCCACGTGGAAAATAAGGCTGAAGGAGGGAAAGTGGGTCACCCTAATGGCAAAGCTCCTGGCCTCATGACATTTGGCTCCATCTTCTCCTGGGGCCCTTGGTCTTGGTGATATTAGGGTCATTCTTATTTGCAGAAATGCGTTGGGGAATGCTGCTTCCTTTTCAGTTTCATTAAAGAGTCTGAGAAGTAGTGGCATTGAGTCTTCTCTGAGTTCCTTGTAGAATTCGGCACTGACTCCATCAGTGATCAGGCTTTTCTTCATTGATAGGTTTTTAATTACATGTTCAATTTCATTGATTGATATAGATTTGTTTAGGATTTTTATATTTTCTTGATTCGTCTTTGATGATTCATATGTATCTAGGAAACTGTCCACTTCTGTGTTTTCCATCTTATTAGAACTCAACTAAATAGACGATATATTGTGATTTCATTTTCTTTATTCCTAATGGTGTGGATTGGAGCTTTTCTATTCTCTCCTCCTCCTCCTCCTCCTTCTCTTCTTCTTCTTCTTCTTCTTCTTCTTCTTCTTCTTCTTCTTCTTCTTCTTCTTCTTCTTCTTCTTCTTCTCTTCTTCTATCTTTAATTAAACTAAAACTTTAATAATTTTTTTCTCTGCATTGCATTCATTTCTGCTCTGATTTTTGTAATTTCCTCCTCCATGTGAGCTTTCGGCTTGATCTGCTCTTCTTTTTCTACAAGTTTGAATTTGACCATTAGGCGGTTTATTTGAACTTACTCTGCTTTCCTGATATGGACATTCACTGCTACACATTTCACTGGAACAAGTGCTTTCATTGTGCTCCATAAGTTCTAGTATATTGTGTTGGCATTGTGTTTAATTAAAGAAACTATTTAGTTTCTTCTTTAATTTCATCTGTAACCCACTGGTTGTTTAGGAGAGTGTTATTTTATTTCCAAGAAGAGATATAATCATAAATGCATATACAAAAATACCAGTGCACTCAATTGTATAAAACAAATATTAACAGAAATGAAAAATTTAAAAATACTAATACAGTTTTATTGGGGGAATCTCAGAATCCCCCTGTGGCCAAAAGACAAATCAAGTAGACATAGATTTTGACAATGAAATATTAGAACTGAACCAAATTTTTTAACAAATGGACTTAATAGATGTCTACAGAGTGTTTCACCCCACAACATAAGAATACTATTTTTCTCTAAAATAGACCACATATTATGGAACATGCCTGGACTATGTATATTAGGCATATAATCTATGACTAATCTATCTATCTATCTATCTATCTATCTATCTATCTATCTATCTATAGAGAGAGATTATTCTTCTATCATTTTATGGCTCTGTATTGTTGTTTTCTTATGCTCTGATGAAAATTTGCTCTTTTGTGTTTTCCTCTATAATTCCTGTGTAACACATTGCTGTATGAACAAGAAGTCCTCTTTAGCAGTCTGTTCAAAGTGAGGGTCTCTCTCTTCAGCTATGTGGGATCCTTAAACTCTTTCTGACTAGATAGAGGAATTCTATTGATTTTCATGAGGTGCAGATAAAAGTAAAGCTTTCATCCAGAGTTTTAGGTTTATTCTATGACTAAACTAAAATCCTTCATCTTAAAGCTTTAGGATTTCATAGTAATGTTTGAAGAATCATAGACAATTCCCCAGCCTTATAAGCTAGCAAGCTGTACTTCTTCGTCAGCTGGATATAACCAGTGAATTAATTCCAGGCAAGACATCACAGCGACTTACAGCTCCGCCTCATAGATAAGGCACTACTTTAATATGCAACTAAAGGAAACTGCAGCAGTAACTTTAAACTCCCCCAACATGCATCTTACTACTGTGGAAGGAAGAACACTGCATAAATCTCACAAGTGTTGTAAGGAACACATCGCCAGAGGAAATTTTATTCTCAGTGGAAAGGCAGGCACATGTATGCCCAGAAGAAATCTGATCTAAATCTTGAACTAGAATTTTTGACCTGGTTGCACCAAACTAAATCAGTCAAGGAATTCCTCTTCCTAGAACTCCTTCTTGTTTAATGAGAATAGCAGAGTGAGTGCACAGCCAAAGTCTTGCTTTCAATAAAAAGTCATGTACAGATATATGTAGTCACGTTTCCTGTGACTTAAAGAGGAAAACTACACCCAGGAATGCTTGCATTTATGGCTCCTGGTTGGTGGGCCACTGGCTTCTGGTCATCTAGGACTTGGGCTCCACCCAGGATGAGGTGGTCCATTTCTCCCCCTCTAACTCACATAGTTTAAAATATTCATTTCAGAGGTATCCACATTTTTTGACAAAATTACAGGTCCAGTGATTTAAAGCTGACCTCACAGCCATCATGTCAACCTTCTATGTGGGAATTTTTAATTTTTCCTAATGTTTGCGATGTTGGCAAAACAGTACAGAACTATGACAATTACTTTCATAAAAATAATTTCTATAATGGACAAATAAAATGGTATATTTACGGTGTACAACATGCAGTTTTGACACGTGTATCCTTCCCACATTGTGCCAAGGATAAATCCAATTAATTTGCATATACATTACTTCACTCATCCATCATTACTTGTGTGTGTGTGTGTGTGTGTGTGTGTGTAAGAACATTTAAAATCTGTTCTGAGGATCTGAGCAGATGGGGATCTGTGTAATCAGGGAGACATTGAATAAATAACTGAAGTTTCAATTAAATGAAAATTAATATCAAGAAATTTCATGTGTTCACTGGGTTTTCAGTAATACCAATTTACAGATTTCTGGTGTTTCTTTGTGTCTTGCTAGAGCACAAGTGAAGAAACTTGGTGGCAAGAGCAAAGCAGTGAGTGTTCAGGATTTTGCAACCACACAGGCTTTGCCATAACCAGGCACGTTTGCCCTTCTAGCATTAAAAGAGCCAGGGGCCGTAGTGTGCAAATGCATGTGGGTGTCCTCCAATAAAACTTCCCTCACTGACACAAATTAAAGATTGGAAGGATTTGACTCACACATTGGGATCTTCCTGGGCTTCCAGGAGAGAAGACCATTAATGATGACAGCAAAATCACTGGGATGGCTTGGCATGACAATGACTATGAAAAACACCAGAGCAGAGAGAGAGAGAGAGAGAGAGAGAGAGAGAAATAAAGCTAGTTGCAATGAGCATTTTCTGATGCAGACATACAAGGTCTTCAATGTATGGCAAAACAGGGGCAGGGGCATAAGCTTTTGAGGTGGAAGAAGAAGCGATAAAATATGACCATAAAATATTACGCTTAGGAAGCAGAGACAACAGGAAATTTAACATAACTCGTATTTAAATATTCTAATATGACTTTTCATGATAAGCATTTCCTATCACATTTATAAACCACATTAGCATATCTGATACTGAAAAGATAGGCTCTCCAAGAAGTATAGTGGGCTACATATTTTCTCAGTCCCTTCTTAAGTAATTCTATCACTTGCACACTTGGTGCTCTACAGAGTGTGTGTTACTAACTATTCCATACTATTTTTTTTTTTTTGCTTTGTTTTCATTTGAAAACTAAAAATAATTCACTGCTACTAGAAATTTACTTTAAACTTTTATTTTGTTCATGAAAGACCTTTACTTTTAGGTGATTTCAAGTGGTTGCCTTGAAAATGATTTTTATCGAAAAACTATAATATATACATAATTGCATTTGTCTCTCAGAACAGCTTATTCCTTTTGAAACTTAATGGTCATGATTTTGGAGAGGAATATTGATAGGTTTGAAATCCATAGACCTTTGCAGATGACGTCACTGAATCGAGGGGAAGTTAACGAAACAGAAAAGGGAGAATGCTCTTTAGAAAGACTTCTACAAAGCTCATTCACTTTAAATCTCCCTGTTTTCAAGTGACTTACAGCAACACAATGTCTTTTTGTTGTTGTTCTCCTTAAATGCAATATTTAAAGCTGGAAGTACCTTCTTAGCACAGCAAAAGTCAGAAGGCCCTAATGGTCTCAGTGGAAATAGCGTTATGGCTCTTTTCTAGTTCATTTTATTAATCAATTACTTTGTTTTAAGTTTCCTTTTGCCCAGTAGTGTTTTATAATATTTCAGTATGTTAAGCATATTACTTTAAGACCTTAAAGTAAATTTAAGCTACTGCTATTTAGATTCTGAAATAAAGATATTTGTTGATGGTTTTCTTGTTGTTCCTATTGTTCATTTTATTTTTGCCATTGTAACACAGCAGTTATTTTCTGAAATATTTTTACTTAGTGTTAAAATAATATTTAGTTATATTAGTGTTCAAATTTCCAACACAGAAGACATTAACTAGAGGCAGCTCATCAGAACTAATAAAAGCAGATTTACATTATCTAAAATACTATGTCTCAAAAAGCTTTTTACAAACTGATATTACCCATAAAATGAAACTTCAGTCTGGTATTGTGTAAACTCTATAAATTGTAACATCTCATATAATTGGAATAGAATATTATGAAGGCATTTTTTAAAAATAGAGTAGAACTGTTGGACAAAGTTACACTTATTCATGCTGAATGTGATCATTATATGTGAATTTTCACTCAAATTATGGACATCATTTTAGGAATTGAATAATTTATAGTAAAGAAAAACTAATAATTTTTAAAATTTATATTAGTAAGACGAATAAAACCATAATGAAGACTGACTAAACTTTAGTGACATTCATTCCATAAATTGTGGAGTTCTAGTACAGTGAAAATGATAAGTCTAAATGCCAACCTGGATTTATTAAAATTTTGAGAATTTTCTTCCACTTAGCTTAGTTATTCTCCTAACAGGAATCTTCTCGCATAGAGTTGAAGATATTACATTACGCTGATACGTGCATATCCATGTATATTACCACATATCTCGTAAAAGCTACACATTGTCAGTGGCCTGTCCACTAACAGAAAAATAGAAAAAGAAAATGTAGCATTTGTATACAGTAGATCACTAGTCTGCTATAAAGTAAGGCAAAATCAAACCATTTGTAAGAAAATGGACCAATCACTAGACCATAATGCCAAGTGAAATAAACCAGACACACAAGCTTCACTACCACATGGCTTCTCTAATAGGAGAAACACAAAAGAGAAGTAAGGAATGCAATCAGAATAGATGATAGGAAATAGGGAAAGTAGTCGTTTTCAAATAGGATAGGGATTAAGAACTGTGGGAGAAGAAAGGTAGGAGAGGGGATAAAAAGCAATGTAGATGTATTATATGAATATACCAACTTTCCATTAATAATGTAATTGATATACATTACAAAAGCATTATTAAGGCCAGCCAAATAGCTCAGCAGATTAAAGTGCGTGCAAGCAGGCACAGGAACCTGATGTTTGATCCCTGGGTATGCCATGCCAGCCCTGTTTCCAGGTCACACTGGGACTGCAATTGAAACTGGGTGTGGTGGCGTGTGTCTATAATCCCAGCTCTTGGGAGGCTGCAAGCAGGCAGATCACTACCAATCCAATCTAGTAGTGAGACCCCGAACACCCTAAAGACTTCTCTAAAAATATGAAAACAAAACAAAATAAAATCTGTATTAATGAAAATTGAAAACAAACAAAATTCTTTGCACACACACATATATATTCTATAAGTCATATATATATATATAGGTGTATATATATATATATATACATATATAATTGCACTGTATCTGAAGTAGTTAATAAATAAGTAAATATAAAAAATTTACAGCTATAAACTGTAATTATAAGATCCATACATCATTAGATTATTTGATTTCAAGAATTTAGATCTATCAATATACAAGATGTGTCAGGCGCAGCGGCACACGCCTGTAATCCCAGCCCTTGGGAGAATGAGGCTGGAGAATCAGTGTGAGTTCATGACCAGCCTGGGCTATAAAAGTGAGCTCAAAGACAGTCTGAACTGGATAACGAGACCCTGCCTCAAAAAGACAAAAAAAAAAAAAAAAATATATATATATATATATATATATATATATATACATATATATATATATATTTATATACAAGATGCTAAATTAAAAAGAAAATATAGGGGGCTGAGGAAATAGCTCATTAGAAGAAGCACTTGAGGACTTGCCTGGCAAACACAAGGGCATGAGTTCAATCCCTGGTGCCACACACACAAAAAAAATATTATAATTTAACTATTAAATTTTTCAATGTTTTTTAATTTAAAAATTAAATTTTTCAGGTAACTCACTTATTTTCAACTCTACACATATTTTCTTCATTTTATGTTTATTCAGTATAAGACATAGAATCTAGTTATATATAAGAATAAGAAAATTCTGGAAGAACAATTCAAAAGCCAACTGTACCCACAAGTACACTGGCATTACTAATGTAAATAATTACATCTGTAGATTACTTTATCCATAGTCTGATTAAGCTATAACCTAGGGTAACCTCTAACTTTAGAATGCCAAAACATCAGTGACATATAAATTTCTAGACTTTACTCAGTTAACGATCCCTGAACCATTCAAAATGGCCTCTTTTGAACCTTGGGCATTGAGAAAACTGTAGATTAGAAATCAAAGTGCAAAACCAGATTACAATTTCAGCTTGAAAACATAGGAGAGGGCTGAGGATGTAGCTGAGCGGTGCAGAGCCTTCCTGGCAAGTGTGAGACCCAGAGTTCGATTCCCAGTACCAAAATAAATAAATAAATAAAATAAAAAATAAAAAATTGGAGAAAGCTGAATAGCAAGTTAAAAGTCTGCATGGTGTGATGTTTTTCAAAACACAATGTCAGTCAGTTTGTAATTAGAGGCTTTATTGCAGATATTAACAATATGAAACAGGCATATACTGCTTTATGGAATACAAACACTATAGCTACCCAAAGTAAATTATGTGAAAGACCATTTCTATGTGGAAATGCTTTATGACACTTTTTCATATACTTTGGGAAATTGCTCTCTAGGTATATTTATAATAATAATACAAATATATCATTCCTTTGGTTTATTTTTTTATTTTTTTTTTTATTTTTTTTTTTTTTTGTCTTTTTGAGACAGGGTTTCGCTATGCAGTTGAGGCTGGCCTTGAGCTCACTTTTGTAGCCCAGGCTGGTCTCGAACACGCACCAATCCTCCTGCCTCAGCCTCCCGAGTGCTGGGATTACAGGCACGAGCCACCACGCCCGGCTTCCTTTGGTTTAAAATAAGAATGTTTTCTTATTTCAGCTTTTTGCCCTCTAAAATATAAATATGAGAAATATATTTTCTAAATATCAACTTTGTGGTGTGACCAATTATAGTGTGATTTTATTTTTTTTTTTGCATAGAACCATACTGGGTTGTGTTCTTGGCAGTGATGTAGTAAACTTCTATGGACATTTTTTTTTTAAAGAAAATTAGGCCACTCGTTATTCTTTTTTACCAAAGTAGATTTCTGCTGAATATGAGTTTTAATAAACTTGAGAAGAATGCACCTCAAAATATTTCAAGAAACAATAATGAAACTAAGAAAAAATGTAAATAATATCAGGTTAAATAAAATCTCGCCAGACTCTATTGCTAAGTATGTAAACTCTGAAGATGACATTGATTGAGATACATTGTTCATATACGTAAGCAGCGAGCATCTGTTGTTCTGTGATCAACCGCACCAGTCTGCCAAAGCACAGATGTGCAGGACACCAAATAAACATGTAATCAACAAACCTTGTGCCAGGGGGATGTGAATGAGTGTCAGGGACGCACACCCGACCTGTTCATCAAGTACTCAAGTGACACGTATGTGTTTGTTGATGTTTTCTCCAGTCATTAGCTCTGTTATTTATCTTGTCTCTGGCCATATCATTTGAAAACAGAAATATCTAATTTTAGTCCTTATGTGCTATATTTTCTTGGAAGTACAATTTAATCCCTTTTATCTTATAAACTGATTTCTAGCTGCTAGCCAAACAGCAAAAGGTGTGGGTAGGAGACTTGGACAAATTTATACAGTCTCTAGCAGGCTACAAAATGGTATTTCTCAAAGTATTCCCAGGGGTGCAATGAAATTAACATAGTTCTGTTTGTTCGTCATCCGTTGCCCTGCCTGGCTTCTTAAATGGTTTTTAAAAACATGTTATGGTTTGTTTCTTTATGACTAATTTCAAATCATTGAAATTATGACCTAGGTTTGGCTTAGCAATGGAAAGCTATTGGTTCAATGAGAATTCTCTTTATCTGATTCTGGTGTTCCTCCATCCTGTAGAGGTAAAGATTTTTCAATCTAAGAATTTTTGAAACAGTTCAGTAAAGTCACACAGATTTCTGTGCCTAACAGATCTAAAGGCTTTGCTTTTAAACTCCTTATGTACGCTTAGGTAACTTTCTAGGTCCTGATAAAGTTTCCAAGCTGACAACCTACAAACTAATGCTCAGAGTCAGTTCTACACGGATATGAATTCTACACAGATGTATATTTTAGGATCGTTGTGCAATATGTCTAGAAACAACTCCTAAACTTTCACCCTGGTTATGTGACCTTTAAATGACCATTAGCAAGCATTGCTCTGCAAAAATGGAAATTTAGTCCTTTTCAGAGATTAAAGCCCACTAGATATTACTCAGGATTTCACTTTCTAATTAGTGACCTTCTTAGATGGCAATTCATTTGCTGACACAAAACAATTAAAACACCTTGAATATGATAAATGTACCCGTGGTTTTTGCATTAGTACTCACGTGTGACCACTAATTCCACAAGAATCCACTACAGAAGAAAAGAAGAAACGAGGGCATGGAGGAAATTCCGAGTAACTCAGCAGAGGCAGTCACAGCCTATGGCCTCCTGCCTCCTCTTTGTTCATATTTTTGTCTAATTTATTTACTGCGCCAATGCAGGATTTTTTTTCTGATGGCGCCACTGAGTAGTGGAGGGACCTCAGCAGAGGTGGACGATGGATGGACACTGAGGAAATTGGTTCCCTGGGGTCAGAGGAGCAGGTTGGCTGCAAACATCTCTAGCTGAGAGAAGATGAGAAGAGCCGAGAGGTCTTACACTAGCCCGGATGTCTTCGTCTTAGAATTCTCTTCGAATTCTAGAACAATTTTGACTTTATTCCTATTACTGATGTCGGAATTCTCTCTTATGTAGTTTTTCTAGGATAGCCATGCAATAAGCCATGTATTAAGCCGTGCCATTTAAGCAAAACGAGGTAAGTGAATCGAAAGTTGAAGTAATAATATTAAGATGGAGACATTCTGTAATGCATACACAACCACTAATGAGCATGTTAGTTAAAACATGTATACTCAATAAAGTGAAAAAATAATTCTTCAAGACAATTCTACCCTGGCAACTACTGATGGTAGGCACTTTTCCACGTACCTCTTGACCATTTATATCTTTTTATTGTGAAATGGTCTACTGAAATATTTTACACATTTTTAAGTTGTGTTTTTGTCTTATTGAATTGTAGAGTGTTATCTTTTCATGTAACAATAAAAAACTTTATATGCTATTAAAAAAAGACAATTCCACTGTATGTTGGATCATGACAACATAGAGAATAGAAATCTCCTGTATTCTTTATTAAATCATTATCCAAGTAACCTAGGAATAATTCGATGTTCTAAAATTTTAGATCTAGAAGAATGAACTCATTCTCAGTGACTCTATTCTGCCTAGCTGCAGAGTTGAAAAATCACATAGGTGACATTTCAAAGTAAATAGGACAGACAGAGAGCCTCATGGAGACCAGAGATGGGTGGATTCTCAGACCAAAATCCATGGCCTGTTATCTACTGAAGGTAGAGATGTGTTGTCTTTGTGTCCCCTTAATGACAGGAGCAGGTGGTGTCCCTTTATTCATACTCCTACTTTTATTTCAGGGACCAAACAGTCAGATTGCACCATGATCCTTCGACCATCGAATAGATACTGGCCTTCAGGGAAGAAATCTCTTATGTATAAGGAAGATGTTTCTTTTAAAAAGAATCCGTGCTTGTCACAAAGTATAAAATTACCAGGTCCTGGCTCACCACAGCAACACCCAAAAATGCTAATGTGTGTGTGTGTGTGTGTGTGTACACGCACGCGCGCGCGTGCGTGCATGGGTGCACATGGATAACCCAAATCAGACTCTTCTTGAGAAAAAGCTTTCATTCTATTACAACTTTTCTTTATAAGTTTGTGCTCTTTGCTTCAATTTTATTTCTATTATTGATGTTGAAGCTCTCTCTTATCCCACATCTGCAGCAAGCCTTAACTTTTCAGAGATGATTCCAAGGACTTACTCTCTGAAACAGTAGGTTTCAACACGCAGAAATTAAATATATGCTTAGACCCACCCTTAAAATGCTCAAGAGAAGTGATCATTATTGCTATTAATGAAGGCATCATTTAGCTTTACAGTTTTGATGTAAGAAAAAAAATGCACCGTGATGTCCTACTACTTAAAAAGTTTGTCAAATTTTGGTATATGCAGATAATCTTCACATAATGCTAGATAAAATACCTTACCTATTCTAAACGGCCTGCAAATCATGTCATCTCTTCATGTTTGAGGTTTGTACTTTTTTTTTTTTTTTTTGAGATTTGTACTTTTTAAAGGGTAGAATATATTTATTCGGGGAAAGAAATCTTCTTTGTGAGAGGACAGAAGGGGGGCCTGAGCATATTGTTCCTGGGGGTTCATACCTTTATTATGGTGGGTTATTTCATTGTATATGTAGACTGCTATGATTACATATGTTATGCATATTAATGAGATATGTATATTTGCTGATATTTTGAAAATAGTTATTTCAAAGTCACACAGGGATCTAGGAACACTGAAGTATATATAACCAGAACATAAGCAACCCCAACTCTACAGCTGACACCTTAGAAGCCAACCCTCTTCTTCCTTCTTTCATATCACTATTCAAATATAGCAACTGAAATTCTGATTTCAACCTGAGTCAATCTATAGACCTGCTGGGTTAATTGGCCTTGGTGTTTTAGAGCCTTATAAATTAAAACAGCGAACAATCCTTGGAATGGCATCTAAGCTGCAAGAATGACACGCCATCAGCACCACCTTCCTGAACACAAGTAACTTCCGCCCATGATCTACCCAAAGATTACTGCTGCCAAGGGTCAATGTTGTGAGTCTCTCTGGGAAAAGTATTTGTGTAAATATGCTGCCATGACTACTTACAAGAAGCGGAGAAGTAAAGAGTTTAATCAAGTCCTGTGGAGATGTGCACACCGATCAAGAGAAGATGAATCCAGAGCCAAGGAAAGTAGTCTTACATCGACCTGAAAGGGAACGAAGCCACTTTGCAGGGTGCTACAAACAGTGGTCTATTCTAGCTTAAACAAAACTAAACTTGCGACCAAATGGTGTTGCAAAGGTCAAGGCAATTTGGAGATTAGTAGCACATTAGAAGAGCCATGTGCTGCAATGTTCTACAAGAGGCAATAAGTTGACATGAGCCTAATATTTGATTGCTGTAATTCCTTTACATTACTCTCTATCAATATATCAGGGGACTATGCTACAAATGAAAGTACTAATCATAGAATTTAATCAACAAAATTCTTGCCAATCCACATGTTATATCTGACGTTAGCTAAAACCAGCGGAGTCCTAATATGAAAGAGACAATTTCCAAAATGTAGGAAAGTGTTCCTTTTCAATAATAATGCTGCTCAGAATTCTGAAATGCTGAGATTATCACATCAGTTTCACACAACATTTTTATTGACTTCACTGCTCACAGAGAAAAAAGGTCTCATTATCATATAATTGTCTAACCAAGTAAACTTTAATTATAGTATTCTGTAAGCATCTTTAATAATATTTTCTAATTCTAACCTATAATTAATCATTTTGCAATGCTAATTAAAAATTAGAGAGATTGGTCATAGGGGCACACACCTGTCATCCCAGTGCTTAGGAAGCTGAAAACAGGAGAGTCTGATCTACGTAGTGAAACCCGGTAAACCCTGAAGACCCTTGTCCTAAATACATTTTAAAAAATCCAAATGCTTACAGGCTTGTAGCCTTTGTCTTACCCTCCATGTATTTGTGTGTGTGTGTGTGTGTGTGTGTGTGTGTGTGTGTGTGCAGGGTCTCACTATGCAGCTCTGATTCATAGTGCTCCTCCTGTTTCCTGCCTCCCTAGTGCTGGGATTACAGTCACACACCGCCACACCCAGACTCCATCTCCGGCTCAGCGCGCCCAAGCGTGGGACTGGTGCAGCAGGCTGGGCCAAGAATTGAACCTTGGCCCTTGAGCTTCCCTAAGCAAGCGCTTAGTCCACTGAGCTGCTGACCCTCCTCCATGTATCTTTAAGTCTTTCATAATACTGTAAGAAAACTGGCATTTAATTGTGTCCCTGACTCCTTGCTCCTAGGCCTTCACTCCATGACTATTTCCAAGGCAGATATATGAATTTTTCCCCTTCATTGAGGGTTCTCCTGATGCAATTTCAGATAAGCTTATCTACACCAAAGGAATCTAGGAAATGCTGTTCAAATGCTCATAGTAACCCACATAGAATACTAACCCCGCCCCTAAAACTCATCCCTCCAAACACAAATCATTATGGGTCAGCCAGATTGGCTCAAACACAACTATTTACTCCTTTGAATAAAGCAATAACAGTAAACAGGGTTTGGAAAGACGTAAGAGAACAAAACCATGGACTGATAACTGGGTCATAAAATACCTATTAACACTACGTCCCTCTTCTTTGTGAACGAGAGATTCTCAGTGAGATTGCTACTGGATGTCTGCTCAGCTTTGTGCAATGTTTTAGGTTTATGACTATGTTTAATCATACTAAGTTTTTTTTTTAATTTCACTAGGTAAATTTTTACAGGAGAAGAGAAATTGTGTTTCTGTAAAGTGAAGCAGAAGAAAACAATTGCATTGATTAAATGTCCAAGCCTATTACCAAGATCTGTGCAGAAAAATCTGTAAGTAGCCAAGTCTTAAGACAACAAACAACTTAGGCCTAAGTGCAGTCAGCTCTGAGCTCTCCTGAAGACCTGACCATCCTAGGGCAAATTGTGTTAGGGAAGCTCCATTAGCAAATTCTCAGGGTAAGTAGACATGAGGCTCAGGGTTGTGTCTGCAAATTGAGCGTGAAATGCCATGAGAGTCAACCAGGAATCCTCCAGGCCGATTGGCCTTGCAAACTCAACGAAAGACACAAATCAAAGCTCCACTAAATTTGCTTTCTGAAGGTGGCTGACACCCCAGAAATATCTTCCGAAACTGCTGCAAATGTTGCTTCCAAGTGCTTTTAGTTACTTACTGCTTTACTCTCTAAGGTGAAGTCAAGTATGTACTGTCCCTACCTCATCTTTCTTTAGGGTGAAATCTACGAATAAGGAAGTTTGCCAGTGAATTTTGGTACAAAATAGAGGCATTAACAGAAAACTTTGAAATTCTTCATTTTTACCAATCGATGATGTAATTTATTATTATACACATTCCACATGAATCTCAGCACGGGAAAATTCTAAAAGCTTATATGTATTATCAGATCATTTTGAAAGCAACTTTTTTCTCCTTCTTGAATTCAAAGTGAGTTAGGTATCTTGAGAGGGAGACTAGGAACTCAGGTGTCTGCCGTTTCTCTGAGAATTTCCGTCTATAGCGGGACTGATCTTTTTCCCTTTCCTCCACTAACTTTGTTATTATTATTATTTATTTTTATTTTTATTTTTATTTTTATTTATTTATTTTTTGGTGGAACCCGGGATCGAACTCAGGACCTTGCACTTGCCAGGCAGGCACTTGTGCCCCTGAGCTACCTCCCCTGCCCCTCCTCCACTAACTTTAAAATGTCTTACAAAACCCTGCCTGAAAGCAAATGGTTACTGAGGGTCGCTTTCTTTCCAAAGAAGATTTGAAGGTGATTGGCAATTCCAGCCTGAGGCTGTTATTGCAATCCTTCTGCACATTTTGTCCCTAGTCTAACCAGTCCCTAAGAAGTGGACAGCAGTTTCCCAAAACACATCCTTGTGTGATTCTTAAGATATCTTTGTACATTCAAGGGGAAATCTATTATTATAGTATGTCCTACATTGTGCTGGGAAAGAAGAATATTAGCTTGTAATCCCCTTCCCACCACCAGCATTGGAAACACACATCCTTGCTGAAGTTAACCACAAAAACTAGTATTTTCTCACGAATCTTAAGATTCCAACAACTATCTCTGTTCTTTCAGTGTATGGACATGAACTGCTTTCTTGAAAGGTAAATGTAGGTTTAGGTTTGGTCCGAAGTTTAGAGAGCTATTAGTAATATATTTTAATGCATCTATGTTTATATTTTGACAAGGGATATTTTCTTGCTTCCGTGAGCTTATCTGCCCCTTTTGAAAATCATCTCTACTCTCTTATGAAATTAAATGAATAAGACGCTTAGGGTATGATGGGCTGATGATAAATCTGTTAGTGAAGACATCCATTGTAATCTCTCAAATCCTCATTACCCTCATAAAATATACAAAATTGTCATTAGCACTATGTGCAAGGAAGTTGGAAGAGAACTTAGGAGTTATACTATGCTCTAAGAAAGGCATTAACCCAGTTATCAAGTTTTAGGATATTCTAATTTGCTTGTAAGCAAGTATTTACCTTCTATCATATAAAAACACATGATTTCTCAAAAGCACTCCTGTTTTCCATTTATAGTAACCTCCTGAAAGAAAAAATAAAATAGGCAAAACAGTTAAAGACACGGGTGTGTAGGGCAATCTTCTGAACAGACTTCTGATTTCACACAAAATAATACCAATAGTCAATAAATGGGATCACAGCAAATTAAAACCTTCTATACAGCAAAGGAAATCACCAACAGAGTAGACAAACTAAAGAATGGAAAAAAAAAAACATTTCCAGGTATTTCTCAGGTGAAGGAATAATATCTAGAACATGTAAGGAAATAAAAAATGACTAGATCTCCTAAATTTAAAGACATAATCAAATAGATGGCATCTGAGAGGAAAACACACTTCTCAGATACTTTATGTCTATCAAAAGAGAATTATACAATGAAATTGTGGCATCTATGTGCAACAGAATACTAGTCTATCCCGAAGGATGAATGAATCGCTTGTAGGAAAATAGACACACCTTAATACTATAACGTGCGCAGAGGCCAGGATTCGATTCTCTGTGTGCTGTGCTGGCACCGCCCCCGGGGAACCCTGAGACAACAGTTGAGACCGGCGGTGGTGGCTCCCACCTGTAATCCCAGTGCTTGGGAGGTTGAAAACCGGAGACCACTGCAAGTCCCATCTGTATACTGAGAGCCTGGAGATCCTGTGCTAAATATGTTAAATAAACTATAATGTGCAATGAATTATATTAAATACATAACCTTAAATAGTGCAGAATTTCACTTATACAAAAAACTCAGTTACACAAAGTGCAGCATACGAACTAAATAATAGAAAGAGAAATAAAGTACGTTACTTTAATCCAGCATGGATAACTGTCTAAAAGTATAGCTTGTTTTACAGTAATTGCTTTATGTTTCTTGAGAGGTTTTTGGCCTATTGATCTGTATATTAATCTTCTGTATGATAATTACCTTTATAAGGACTTACAAGATAAATTAATTTGATGCTAGAAAAAGTAAGGGAAGCAGAAGGAAAAACAGCACAGAGATGTACTGTGTGCATGTATGAACTCTCTACAAGGAATCTATCTGCATATTGCATCTAGGGTCAATGTTTTTATTGGTAGGTTTGTTTCTTCTGTGAATCTAAATTAATTAAAAGCAATTCAATTGGTTGAAATCTCTTAAAAGTGAATTGATAGATACTTGAGCAATGATTATCAATTGGAATTAATTTAAATGTATTGTCAATATATTTGACCAAAGTTTAGTCAATAGAAAATAAATAGAGTTCTCAGATTCTGTACGATATTACTATTCACTATGAGCCTGTATATATAGTCTCCATCTTCCAAGCTCATGGAAAAATATTAGGAGAATACATTTCTTCAATGTCCCCTTACAGGGGACATTTTATAAAAGAAAAACACAGACTTGTGTGTAGGCAAAAGCTCAGCACAGCTAAGACCTGAGAGTGCTCACCGTTGGGGTCACATTCAGCCACCGCCCCCCATGCAAGCACGGGAGAGGTGGCTGAGTTTCCACAGCTACACTGAAAATTAGTAAATGTAAGGTACTTCCTCATATTAAAAAGTCCTCAAAGGGCTATATTATGAAGACCATGGTAAAGTGGTAGTAGTTTGGTATTTTTAACTTGGAGTGGGTAAAGGTGGTAATCCTTGACATGCAAACAGTGGTCTAAAGTAATTTTAATGCTCATAACATTGAGTGCCTAGTAACTGTCACTGTAGATATAAAATCGAATGAGCCATGACCGCTGCACTCAAGGCACTGATGGGGGAGGGTTGCACACCTGTGTGTTCACAGGGCAGCAAGAGCCCTCCAGGGGTGGTAGGAACACCTGGGGTCCCCCTGGGAGCGCTGTGGCCTTGCAGACTTAACTCTGCGAGTGTGAATTAGCCGTTCTATGAAAACAGGACAGTATTATAGGAGGAAAAGATTCTTACTCATAAGTAGGGTTATCTGCTGAAAATAGGTCCCCGCTGTACAGATTCTGCATAGATAATTTTGCTCTTTTAATCCAAATTATTTCCGTATTTTTCTTCAATGTTCGGTACATGCTTTTGGTGTAAGATTTTACTTCTAAAATTGCCTTAGGTGTAAACAATAATTTTGAAATGTCTGTAGATTATCATTGAGCGCTCTACATTTTTATGCTGGCTTCCTGTCTTCCTTCAATCTGCATAATAATTCTAGCCATTGTTAATTTTGTCTTCAATAAAAGATTTCTGAAATCCAAAAAATAAAATAAAATACATAAAATGGGTATCTTTTTATTTTATTTATTTATTCATTTATTTGATTCACAGTTTTGATGTATAGCTCAGGCTCTTTGTGATCCTCCTGTCTCAGCCTCCACAGTGCTGGGATTATAGGCAGCATGGTACACCTGGTTACAGGGCTAGCCAGTCCTGTGGTACCGGGGATTGAGCCTGGGTGCTTGTGCTTGCCATGCAGGCGCTTAGACCACAGAGCTATCGCCCCAACACTGGATTATCTTTAAATGTAGAAACAAAAATTGAAATTAATTTGCTATGCTTTGAGGGAAAATTAATAAAAGGACAAAAAACAAAAACTTGATGAGGAAATAATAGTGTAGAATAGCTCCAGGAGTCCTGGAAGGAATGGAAGGTTGAGGGGAACAAGATTGTAAAAACTGTTCAAAGAAGTTTACTGCAAGGGTCGGCCAGATAGCTTACCAGACTAAAATGCATGCTTAGGCAGAGTACAGGGACGAAGGTTTGATTCCTGTCACCACCAACTGTTCCGGCCCCATCCCTGGGGCTTGCTGAGATGGCGATTGTGACGGAGCCTGGTGGCATGTGCCTTTCATCCCAGCACTTGAGAGGCTGAGAACAGGAGAATGACTACAAGTCTGGTATAAGTAGTGAGACAGTGCAGACCCTGTACTAAACACATTTTTAAAAAGTGGAAAAAATACCTTGAAAAATATTTTTGCTGCAAGTGAAAAGCATCTGCATATACTTTTGAAGCAAAAAAAAAAAAGATACTGTCTTCCTTTAGATGTCTAACCATAGCCAACACACCCACACACCCACACACCCACACACACACACACACACACACACACACACACACATACTTGTATCTTGAGATAAACTTAAAGAGACAGGGTTGCCCTAATTGATTCTTGAGTATGTTCCACAACAATCTCTCTGGGAGAAACAGTTTTACACCTGATTTCTGCTACACTGATGCATGAAAATAAGTCAAACCCTTCGCAACAACAGTAATCAAGTAAAACGTTGTTTTTCTGCTGTTGGACCAATTAAACTTGAAAAGTTGAAAATTTCTTTTTTGTTCCACTTCGCTGTGACCTTTAAAACTTGTGTTGCTGTTTTTTTTTTTCTTTGAAAGTTGACATATTGCATATTGTCCTCACAGTCATTCTATAGAGTGCATTGTTAAATTTGAACAATAAAAGAATTGAAAAAAAAAAAAAAACTTGTGTTGCTGATGCGGCTGCCGCTTCTGCAGTCTGCCACCTAGCGCCCAAGGCAACTTGCGTTTTCTTTGTAGATGCTTCCCGCTGTAAGCCCCTTTGACACTGTACTGAAAGGAGTGACACCAAGGTATGTGACCACATGCTTTTACATATCAAAAATATCAAGAGAAGTTACCAAAAAATTTCAGGGAACTCAGGAAAAGGAACACACAAATGGAACCAAGTATCAAAACTTAAGAGAGAGGAAAATAGAAAAATGAAATAATACAAAATCATGGGATGAATGTTTTTAACATTTATCTGGGAGACATCTATAATTTACTTTAATTTCTAAGTAAACTGATTAAGGGAAAAGATAACCTACTGCATTCTTTTCATATACAAGTCTCAAAAATTTGCCTCTATATTCTCTCTTAGGAAGCTGGAGAGGGGTTTTACCAAATTAAAATATTAAAGAAATTGGAATCTTATTATCAATAATGAAAACTGGAAGATTGTAGTCAGATGAAAACATCAATTCTGCAGTCTCCATAGAGGGCCGCCTGTGTCTTTTCAACATGCTATGTGGGTAATAAGGAGTAGTTCTTAGGAAATAAGGAAGAACACAAGAAGAAAAGAGGTGATTTTCTGAAATTGGCCAAGTGTCCTTTTAAGATGATAAATTTCTAGAAACATTGGCATTCTTTTCCAAGTCCTATCAATCCACAGGAACTGGAAAAGAAGGCGAAGAAGAAGAAGAAGAAGAAGAAGAAGAAGAAGAAGAAGAAGAAGAAGAAGAAGAAGAAGAAGAAGAAGAAGAAGAAGAAGAAGAAGAAGAAGAAGAGAAGGAGGGGGAGGAGGAGGAGGAGGAGGAGGAGGAGAAGAAGAAGAAGAAGAAGAAGAAGAAGAAGAAGAAGAAGAAGAAGAAGAAGAAAGAGAGAGAGAAGAAGAGGGGGAGGGAATGAGAGGAGAGAGGAGAAGAGAGGAGAGATGAGAGGAGACGAGAGGAGACAAGAGGAGATGAGAGGAGAGGAGAGGAAGGGAAGGGAGAGGAGGGAACAGACAGAACAGAAGAAAGGGAGACAGAGAGGAGAGAAAAAAGGAAAGACAGAGAGAGACAGGGAGAGAGAGAACAGACAGAGACAGAGACACCGAGCTCTAGACAGAACAGATGGAAAGAGGGAGGGAGAGAAGGAAGAAGGGAGGGAGGGAGTGAGGGAGGGAAGGAAGAAGAAAGCAGGCCGCAGTTGTGCAAGCCGCTAGTGAACAAGGTTCTTCCCCATCTGCTCTGCTTTTACATTGTTTTGCACAGGCTGACTTCTCTGCAGTAGGAAACACGGTTTTCCGAGCACCTGTGGTCTCTGTGACTTAGGCAGACTTCACCCTCTAATTGGAGGATGGCAAAGAGAGAATTAGGGTCCTCCCACCAGCTCATCGAAATAGGGTGCAGGGCTATCCTAAGGCACAGTGTCTGCATGCTATTAAAATATTAGGGAACATATACGATTACAGAATTTATGAACCTCATTCCTGGAGGTATTTGATCATTTTACTACAAATTTTGGGAAATCTCAATTCTTTGTGGTTAAACTTTAAATAGTAGCCATGCATCAAAATCCCACAAACAGCTAAATGTTTATTTAATTATATATATATATATATATATATATATATATATATATATATATATGTATTCCAGAAATGCAAGGAAGGAGAAAGTAACTGGAGGAGGCACCGGTGATTCGGAAGTAAAGAAAGTGGTTATAAAATGTATTGCTTAAGCCATGTTTGTAGCACTCTCTGTTAGCTGGTATAAATGTGAAGAAAATCAAAGAGATATATGAAGAAATAGATGCAAGCAACCCAATAGGTGAAAGTTATTATCCTGGGCACAGGAAATAGAAATAGCTTTGGGGAAGGAAGAGGCAGAATCTGCTTTGCTGACTAAGACTGGTTGTCCTACAACTCTGACATTTGATTTTTCGCCATCTATGTGTGACATACTGACAAAGATAAAATACAAAGAAAGCTGGAACACTTGCTATGTGTAAAATGGCTGTTGCTTTTCCCTTCTCTCTTTCAGAGCTGAGCTGCGGCAGCAGCTGCCTTAGAAACCTGTTCCAGGGGAGCACGGAGCGGAACACACAGAAGAAGGCATTTCAGCAGCTACAGCTCTGCAGCACCTGTAAAATAATTCATATCTCCTGCGATGAGAAAACAAGCCGTTTGCAAACCCAAGGGACCACCTCCCGGGGGAAAAACTGCTGGTTGGCCCTGGAGAAATCGTAACAGCAAGACCATCCTGTTTTCAGCACAAGGACAAAAGAAAAGGCCCCAAGCATCTAGTTCAGCTTAAATAAGAAAGGACATAATTAGGCCCCGTGAGATAGCTTAGCAGACTAAGCACCTGCTTAGGCAAGCCCAGGCACCTAGGTTCAATCCCCAGCACCATATACAGGCATGGACTCGACTCCTGAACATAGTAAGTCAGCCACTGAGACTCAATGTGGTGGTACATGCCTGTAATCCCAGAACTGGGGAGGCTGAAACAGGAGGGTCACTATGAGTCCAAGCTGCATAGTGAGATCCTGTAACAAATACATTAAATAAGTGAATGAATGACCATAACTAGACTTGAAGCTGAATTGTCTTTGTTTTGTGTCACACTGTGAAATGATTGTACTTCAATGTGAGCACGATGCATACTGACTGGCAGATCAAACTTTCCCATGTATAACTTCAGGGCCATATTTCTGCCCTGGATTGTTTGTTGTTATCAGTTTTCAAACCAAGAACATTTCTACAAGCAGGGATTCATAATCTCTTAAGTCACTACAGGTAGAAATATAGAAATATGGTGGAGAAATCCTTCTAACCCCTCCCTGGGCCCTTTGGATCCTTTCCTAGCCCTGGAAGAGCGACAAGATCAAAGAAATGTAAATCATGCATAGTTGGTGGAAGTAGGTTTCAAGAGTTTGGGAGCTGAAAGAAAGCCTGGAAGAAAAGGAAAATGCGGTGATTTGATACAAGGTAATTGTCTAGCACGAATATTGTCAGTAAATAGTGAGTTCAGTTTAGTAACTGAGCAACTTCTGTTTCGTGCTTCTATGTGAACGGGATACTTGCTGACTGGCAGATCAAACTTCCGTTTGATCTGAGCAACTTCCGTTTTGGTGTCTGGTCCAGCGTTTGTAGAAACAAGGCCTTATTCATCCACAGACTGGGGGTCAACAACATTTCTGACTTCTTTTAAATATTGATTAGTGAAGAGTGAACAAAATGAACAGATTTTGTACTCCCAGAAACTTACTGTCAATCAGGAAAATAAAGAAACCATGTAGGTGTGATGAGATTATAGTAGGGGAACTAATATTTTTCTAGGTCTCAGTGCATTTGGAGGGCATTGGCATGGCCGGCATTCCAAACTTTCAGAAATGAACTACAGGAGAAAATATGTAGGCTTTAACTTTCAAATCCATTCCATTTCTCAAACGAGGACATATCACAGTGATAATTTTCAAAAATATTATAGTTATCTCTCTGTCAGTATGTTTGTAACAATAAATACACAGAAAACAACAACATTTCCTATAAAGGAGATTGCAATGATAGATTAAAAAGATATGAAAAATGTAGACTTCTTGATTTCTGTGCAAATTTTCTATTACTTGTATGTTGAATATTTGTAGGAAGGACTCAACTTTTAAATTTTTATGCAAGAAATCATAATTTATAAATATATTAATAAATATTTATTGTCTTTGATGAATCAGAAAAGATTCGAAGCACCAAACCTTAGCCTTCAATCTTGATTTATACATCTCACTTCATAATGTGCTATATGTTTCTACTTTTGGGTTAAATATCTCATGCCAGGGGTTTGCGCTTCGATGAGCTTTATATTTCAATACACAGAAATAATTTCTGAATTGTGATAGCTCTAACAGTATGAATAGATTTAGTATGACATTAAATGCTAATTATTCTGAAGAGGGAGCACATAAGTAAATTTCCATATCATAACTGCCTTGTTTTGTGATATATTTCTTTGCATATTTTCCTACAGGATTACCATGAACTTCTGAAATATACATTGTGCCATTTTCAAATCATGATAAACATTTATCTGTCCTAACGTTTATTTTTTTTTATGGTTAAAGCTTCCAGAGTGTTTTTCTTTTGTTTTTTTTTTTTTTTCCTAGTGAGCTATTTTTTGAAACACGCAGTATATTATTCTCTATAATTATCTTACCCCAACAGAACTTATTTCATTTTGATGACTAAATTTTTGTACCCATTTCCCACTCCCTTCTCTCTCACCCAACTCTGGTTGCCAATAGTCTACTCTAGACTTATACAAGACCGACTTTTTTGGTTGGCACAAGACGTCACATAGCATTTGTCTTTTATGGCTGTCTCATTTCACTAAACATAAAGACTCCCAGGTCTACTTCCATTGTTACTAACAACAGAAGTTCTTCTTTCAAAATAAGTCAATAGCATTGTGTTGTGGAGATGCAGCATCTTTTCATAGAATCCAGATTTCCTGGTTATTGTAAGCAGTGCTGCAATAAACATGGGAGTGTAGGGGACATTTTCACATGCTGTTAATGAAAAGATAAATTAGTACAATTGTGCATGAAGATTCTCAAGAAACTAAAAGGAATGTAACGCTGCAAATTCCAGGGCTGATGAAGTCTATGTCAAAGAGACATCTTGACACAGTGTAAAAGCTGATCCCCGGTGAATGACATCCAAAGGATGACACAGGGAACCTTCCAAATGATATAAGGAAAGCTCATCTCCCAACCTGACCTGGGATGAGTTCATGTTCTTCAAAACCAAAGAATGAATTTTAGGAGCAAACAGAGGTAATGAGCAGAACATATTTGCTGAGAGAAAGAAAGCTCTGTCTGAAAGAGGAACAGGAGGGGGCCCCGAGTGGATGGTTCCAGGCAGCTGTGTTTTCCTGGGACTTTTAAAGAGTAAAACTATGCAGTAAGGTAGGTCTCAGGTGAAAACCATAGCAACTCACTTAGGTGGGCATAAGGTGTGACAAAACTTTGGTCAACCAATGAGATTACAAGCGACATTGCGCAGATAAAATTGATTAAAACCAATACCAAGTGGGGAAGCCAGTCATGTAACAAGCAGGCATGAATACAGAACAGCGAGGGTCTCTTCATGTTGGGGGTTGGGCTAGTGACTCATTTAGGCTCTTTTGAAGTGATTGATAACTATTTAGAATATCAACCCCTGATGTGCATCCCTAGCGAAGCATGTGGCTACAATTGTCTACTCTTTTATCTTGAGGTCTGGCCCACATCAGGGGTCTCTCGGTCTCTTCCAAGTTGCAAAGTCCCCATGTCTTCTCTATTGTCTCCTTGGAGGCCTGGCCCTGCCTGAGTGCCTACAATATTTCTATCTAATTCAGCCGCCTACAGAAATCTGAAACTCAACTTTCGATAGACTATGTTCATTTATGTTGTAAACAAAAATGAGCCTACTGGGCTGGGGAGATAGTTCAGTGGCATAAGTGCCTGCCTGTCAAGTGCAAGGCTCTGAGTTCCATCTCTAGTACCACAAAAACAAAACGAAACAAACAACAATAACAAAAATGATTTAAAAAAAGAGTCTACCTTAAGGTATATCCTACACTTTATAAAATATAAGATATTCAAAAGCATGTCCTGAATTCCTTACTGCATACACAGTATCTGAATGCAATAAGGTGAGTCAAACTTTCCAGTTAGTTCTCATCAAGATTGAAGTTTAAAATTGCCTGTATGTTTCTTTCTTTGACTCTTCCCTGTACGCCCCAGCACTTATTGAATTCTATGTACCAAACTAGATTGACAGGATAGAGAATACTGTCAAATAACTATGCACATCTAGTTTCTGCTTCTGTAATAATTGGCTTAATTGGTGGCATGAACATGTCTGAGCGAGTCTAGACATATTACTTAGACAAGTTAGTCTACTCAACCTACTGATGCTTTTTTCTAAACTAGAATGCTCAGGCTAACCAAATAGCTCAGCAGACTAAAGCATCTGCTTCGGCAGATGCAGTGACTTGCGTTCGATCCCCAGCTTGCCCGACCTGACTCACCACCCCCTCCCACGGGGGCGGGGGCTGAGGATTGGTGCGAGTTCGAGACCAGCCTGGGCTACAAAATTGAGCTCAGGACCAGCCTCAACTGCGTAGCGAGACTCTGTCTCAAAAAGACCAAAAAAAAATAAAATAAAATAAAATAAAAAATAAATAAATAAATAAATAAATAAATAAAAATAAAAAATAAAGAATGAAAACGAGCCTAGAAAGATAATTTTACAAACAGAGCTAGACGAAAAATAGTTTTGAAATTAAATGTGGAAAGTGATAGGTGAAAAATTTGGAGCAACCATACAGAATTTTTGAAATGTAAAAAGCATGATTTTCCTTTCACTGATAACCTTGGGCAAATTTTTGCTTTCATTCATCTGAAATCTCTGTAGTATAAGGACATCTAGCTGTTGTTTTCACTAGACTCACCAATTCCTTGGAGTATCAGAAGCAAAAAAAAAAAAAAAAAAAAAAAATGGTGGGGAATCATTCCATGTTATAAAAGAGGTTAATGGGCTTTATTGTGAAACATAGCAACCATTCTACACAGCATAACACTTTTTTTTTTGTCTTTTTGAGACAGGGTCTCGCCATGCAGTTCAGGCTAGCCTTGAGCTCACTTTTGTAGCCCAGGCTGGTCTCAAATTCACACCGATCCTCCTGCCTCAGCCTCCCGAGTGCTGGGATTACAGGTGTGAGCCACCACGCCCGGCCATAACGCTTTTTAAAATGTGTTTTAGTACAGCGTGTGCAGGATCTCACTACATACATTGGGTCCAAATGATCTTCCTGTTTGCAGCCTCCTACATGCTGGGATTACAGGTGCGTCACCAAGCCTAGTCTCAATTGTCATTCTCATTGAGCCCTGGGGGCGGGGCTTCCAAGGGAGGCTGAGGATGGAACCCCGGTAGCTGTGCTCTGCCTAAGCAGGCACTTTAGTCTGCTGAGCTATCTGGGCAGCCTTTATTTTCCTTCTTAACAGCATAGATCTCAAAAATATCTGAGTGCGGTATATTAGACTAATGAGAACTGCTGAAATTATTTAAGCAAAGCCTAATATAAAGCGTGCATTGCCAATCTCATTAGGTAATTGAAAAATTATAACACTGCACAGACTTCCATAGCATTATAGTGTCAAACTCCTTCGATATTATCTGTTTTACATGTTATATTTCTAGCTGGAGTTTCTTGCAGAGTAATTTGTGTACTTAGAGAAGCCATTACACAACTTCATTGGCAGCAATGTTGATGGAGCCTATTGCATACTGATAAAGTTTTTCAACAAATTAGAATCACCTTTTATTTCAAGAAAAATTTATCAAACAATAAGTAGGACCAACTAGAATAGTAAAATAGCAAGTGGGTTAGGGTTCCCGCTGCCTCCTTACTTTTTCCTATTGGCTGGCACATGTCTGAAAATTACTTCAACCGTTACATCTTGATGTGCTTTCTTGCCGGTTTTCTCCCTTGCCTTTGATTTTGAGAAGTAAAGACTACAGACAGTCAAAAGTCTGGGTGACACCAACCCGTTCCCAAGAGCAACCCCAGGCCTCTGATTCCCACTCCTTCAGTGTCCTTTGTCCTATCCATTCAATTGTTGCTTGTCTCTAACAAGCACAACCCAGAAACATCTTCCTTCAGATATCTAGAAAGTTCTCTTGATGTGTGTGAAATATACCAAGGGACATCCTGCAGGAATCTACTCATAACTCTTCCAGTAGTGCTATGCAAATCCCCAGGAAATTATCGTCCTGGAGGGAAAAAGTTTGATCAGACAAGGATGGAGGTAGAAGATATGTATTTGACAAATATTTGTATGAGCTTTGAATACTACTGCATAGTCTTCTGAACCTGATAAAATAACAATGCATTTAACTGCTCGAAAGGCCCCCTACGATGTACAGATGAGTATCACCAACTTACAAATGAAGACATTTTCACAAAGCATTTAAATGACTTATTCCATGCCATGTATCTTATAAGAGGTTCAATTAGGACTTCAAATTAAATGGTCTTTCTCTAGAACACATGTCTTAGCTGAGGGAACAACAACAAAAATACCTATTGTCTTTTGAATACTGCTTAATGTCATTTTAACCTATTGCAGTAAGATCCCTACGCTTCTTTAACTTGGCTTTAATTTGAAAGGAAATAGCATCATGTCCTATTTTCCTTTTTCGAAGTCAGGTCAGTGATCTGTTACAGTTCGTGTCTAGTTGTCCCCCCCAAAGCCTCCTGCAATCATGGGGTTGGGACTTCTAGAATTTGAGACTTGACTCATGATCCACCGAGATTATAGGTTTTAGTACTGATGAGATTACGGGTGTGAGTACTGTTAGGATTATGGGTGTGGCCTGAGGCGGATATCCTGAGGCAGAGAGCCTGAATGTAATATAAGAGAGACAGAGAAACAGACTCTGTTGTTCTCTGTTGCTCTGGTGGGTTAGTTTCCTCTGTTGCCATCTTGCCTCCATGAACTGGATGCTCTCTGTCTTATTCCACTCAGCCTTGGAGCCAGATGAATATGGGCTAAATTCACCAGCAACTGTGAGCTAAATACACCTTTCCTTCATTTATTTTGAGTGTTGACTATTTGTCCTACTAATGAGAGAAGAGTAACTAAGGCATGATCAAAGAACACAGCAGTGTCAAACATCAAGTCTTCAGCTGAGGTAAGTTACCGGTGGACTCGTTGTCAGTAAATCCTGATTGGAACCAGGTCTATCGTGGGACAGGAATACATGAGAGTCTAGCGCTAAAGCTACTTTTACATTTCTCTTTGAAATTAATAATATATACATATATATAAGTATGCTGAGAAATAAATCCAGTGAAGAATAATGTTGGAACTGCTTGTCGCCATGATGTATATAAAACAATGAGATGTATAAAAAATCATGAACTCAAGAAATCATATTTTTATATATATTGTCTATTGAATGTGCTGGAAATTTTTTATGATATCAAAGATAAGAGCAGATAGTACGGTTGATGACTAAACTGTTTTTAAAATTCTTAGCAATTGGCCAAAAATAAAGAAAAAATAAAATCAGCGATGGTTCCAGTGGCAATATTGACCATCTGACATTTTCCAGAGAAATTGACACTAATTAGCTTTAGGAAAAACATCATTTCTAGTTACGCATTTTTCACTTAACACTTCTCGCTTTGCTTCATTTTTAGTTAAAGCAATTCACAGAATTCTGATATGCAAGCCCTCTTCTCACACTTCAATACATAAATGAAAATTACTACTAAACAGTAATTAATTATTTCACTATTTTACTTGTGGCTGTAGGCAACTGAAAAGCATTTTTTTAGAGAGACATGATTAATTAAAAAGCAAAGTTATTGTAAGACTGATTGGCCTCAATATCTCCTAAGTAAAAATTCAGTATTTTTCATTCTTATTCAAGAAGTCAGCATCCTCAAAAAACACATGACGTTCAACACATTCAGCTATTTTTAATTTACCAGAAAAGGAAAGAGAATGCATTTTCTTGTTCTAGAAAAACAAGAATTTCAGAAAGCCTGTACATAATTTAAAAACAGCTTACATTTATAACTTCAAGCTCTGTAAGTGTTGATTATTTGGTAGGAAACAAATGTTTAGCTAAAATTGAAAGCTAAAAAAAAAACAAATCCTATTATGAAAGTGTTTCCCATTCCAGGCTGACTGCTCATGGTAATTTTTAAATTTATTCAAAATATCAAGATGTGACCTAAATTTTAATCCTTCATTCCCTATAGAGAGAAGGATATCAAATATTTTTCAGAAGATGTTATTGCAGGATAGAAAATGATTGCAGAGGATATAATGTCAGAGAGACAATTTCAATATTGTTTCTTCTAATAGCACATAAAAAGGGAAAATAGAAGTGACTTAATGTGAACTTTATTTTCTGTAAAAATTTTCAGGAAGTCTAACCAACAAAGGGAATAAGTTACAATTAGTCAAATAATCTAAAGATAGCAATGAATTTTAGATTCTCATCTGCAATGTGAGACTGCCCTTTAACTACTTGAGATGAAGTTTTCCACATTATCTCTAGAATTAGTGATTGACTATAACTGCCCCATTATGTTACGAATATGAATAGATGCCCTACATCTTTCCCTGATTGCACTGATTGGTTGGTAACTACCTTCACAATTATGGGCTTAATGGCCTGTTTCTCTGTCTCTCTCTCTCTCTCTCTCTCTCTCTCTCTCTCTCTCAGTCTCTCCCTCTCTCTTTCTCTCTCCCCCCCATAATTTCCCTAAAAATATTACTTTGACAATTTAATTTTCTTTGTGTGTGTGTGTGTGTGTGTGTGTGTGTGTGTGTGTATTTTAGGACAGGGCCTATAGGCTCTACAGGGTCTCACTACGTGGATTGGATTTGCAGTGATTCTCCTGTTTACAGCCTCCTAAGAGCTGGGATTACAGGTGTGCGACATCACGTCCTATCTCAGTCAGTCTCAGCAGCCCGTGAATGGGGCCAACAGGATAGGCTGGGGACTGAGCCACACCGCTGTGCTCTGCCTAAGCAAGTGCTTTAGTCTGCTGAGCTATTAGGCTGGCTCTTACTTTGGTGATAGTCACATAATATTCTCATCCTTGGAACATTTACCATATCTGAGTCCTGTGTTTTATACCATTTAGAGAATTTTTTTGGAAACTATGACAAGCAAAATTTTATGATTGGCTATGTCACCTGTGTAGTCGTTATTGAAGTCATATGGATAAAATGTTGGACTCGCAATGTGCAAGCTGATTCATATGAAGAAGTGATATGCCCTTGTTTTGCCTTAGGTTTTTGAATTATGAATGATAGTTATATGTACTCCACATCATTCTTCTCTCTCTCTCTCTTTCTCTTTCTCTCTCTCTCTCTCTCTCTCTCTCTCTCTCTCTCTCTCTCTCTCTCTCTCTCTCTCTCCTTTTGTGTGTATTTAGTATTTAGGGTCTGTGAGGTCTACAGGGCCTCACTACACAGGTCAGACTCGTAGTGCTCCTTCTGTGTTCAGCCTCCCAAGCACTGGAATTACAGTCATGTGCCAACACACCCAGACTCAATCGCCTTCTCAGGGCACCCAGGGCTCTGGCACTGCATGCTGGGGATTGAATTCTGGCCACTGTGCTCTGCCTAAGCGGGCGCTTTAGTCCACTGAGCTGTCTGGCTGGCCCTACCTCATACATTTCTAAAGATGAAATGAGGTAATGCATAAAACACAATAGCACTGAGAAGGTGATTGTTCTTCATATTATTTTAGTCAGCATCAGCAGTAGCATTATTGGGAAGAATGTCTCCTTACTTGTTAGTACTACCTAATAGCTTTTATAAAGTCAGCATTTCAAATCTCTTAAGCTAACATTTTGAGATGAGACCTATTAGTAGTTTCTAGTCTTACATAGAGGAACACAAACTTTATTTTCATATCACTCTACTATTTTTATGGCTATTATCTGTAGGTGTATTTCCTACATCTGTATTTATAGCTATTGTTTATCTGTTTTAACACATATTGTCTGTCCTCTAAATTTTTCTGTTATAGATATTCATGAAGTAACTACTAAGTACTATGCTAGTCTTGGATATAGTTATAGTTACATTAAAACAAATATGATGGGCTCAGAAAGTCCATCCTTTACATTTCTACAGTAAAGTTGTACTTTAACATAATAGTGGCCAGCTGGGCATCTCAGGAGATCTCCCTGCTGATACACAAATACCTCTATATCCATGCCACTTAGCATAATAAAGGGCAAGGAATTTTCAGATGTGCAAAATTATCAAAACAAGATTTGGACCCAACTTTATCTTCCATCTAAGTGGCTTGGCATGAGCCTGCATTTACCTGAGCATTACAGAGGATCCAATAGACTCACATTACTTCAGGATTTCTCTGGAAAAAGGTTTTCTTTTGATTTTTTTTCAAAAAAAGTGGCCCAATTCTGTAAAATAGCACATGAAAAACCAAATTTGCAAATTGTGGCACAGATGAAAAGTGAGTCATTAGATTACTTATGCACGGATGTTAAAGATGATCCATTCTGGTAAAATACAGTCTTCCCTAACAGATGCAGGCGGATGATGGTGATGGTGATCGCGGTGATGACAGTGACGTTGACACTGACTGTGGGAGCCAAATTTCTTGTGAAAGAAAAATGGAGCCAGAATCAACTGATAAAGACACAGGGAGTACGGACCTCCTCAATTCAGATGTGGAAGAAACCAGCAATGTACGTGTATATGTGACAGGGTAAAATCTTGCAATATAGCCAAACAATCAAAGCGAACAGTTTCAGTGTTATATGTAAATCCAAAAATATAGTGCAAATCTTGGCAGGGCTGAAATTTGTTGGACAGAATGCCAACAATGCCATTCAATATTGGAAGTTGTAGCTCATCGAATGCTACAAGGTGCTGTGAAATGCACATCTGAGATGCAAGTTAAATGATTTGTAAGCACCGATAGCCATATTCAAAATTGTATTTATTAGGACGCCTCTCTAGCTGAATCCATAGCTTTCTTCTGTCTGCTGTACTTAGCAGGGATTTCTCGCGATGATTGGAGCAATGGCAAAGGCATGCCAAAACAGTGGGTCCAGACATGATGTAAAAGTGTGTGCTCTTTGAGATTAAAAACTTACTCTATCCATGTAGACTTTTATACTGGAATTCAGCCATGAGGTCCTCATTCATCTAGTAGTAAACTGAATGATTTTGTGAACAGACTTGTGAGTTCTCTTCTCCCAAACTCATCTCAATGTGCTCTTTGACAATTGCTTTGCCAGTTTTCAATTGGTGTTAGATTTGCTAACAGAGCACAAGTTGACCACTGCAGAAACTGTACAGAGGCACAAAGTAGAAATTCCAAGTGACATGTTATCATTTCAAAATAGAAAGTTGTACGCCATAACTTTGAGATTTCAGAAAGATTCACAATGGCCTCGTTTCACATATGGCAAAGAAAAACAAATTGGTCCTACTGATAACAGTATTTCACTGTAAGGGAAATATTGCCAGACACAGCCATGCAATTTTCAACAACAAAACTGGTCATGGAGTTGATGTTGAGGGAACTACGCAGGAACCGTAATGTCTCTTGAAACACAAAGTAGTGTCCAATGGTCTTGTTTTACTCAATTCTAAGCATGTGTGGTATAAAAAGTTCGATAGTTTACAAAGACAAGTGCAAAATATTACTAGGGAATTTTCTTAGAGGATTAGAACTGGCAGTCATGGAGAACATTTACAAGAGGAAATTTGAAATGTTTCTGCCTAGCAAAGCATGCAAGAATAATTATAGGAGGGACTGGGGATATAGCTCAGTGGAATAAGTGCTTGCCTGGTAAGTGCGAGGTCCTAAGTTCAGTCCCTGATATCACCATAAAGGAGAAGAACGAGTAGGAGAAGGAGAAGGAGAAGGAGAAGGAGGAGAAGGAGAAGGAGAAGAAGGCAATAGTTGTGGGACATACTAATGAGGTGACACAGGACACAGGCAGGAACAACACCACAAAGACCTACTGCAACAAAAGCAAAACCAAAAGATGTCAGCTACAGGAAAGCAAACCTATCTGTGGAAGTGGCACTTGTGTGTGGAACATGGAGTTGTCCTGTACTGTGACATGATTTAACTAACATGAAAATGTTGATGTCTATTCTAAACATGCAATACATAATGAGAATTTGATCATTTATTTTATTGATATTTTATGCGAACCACACACTGTGTAACATAGTAGAGCTTCCTGAGAAAACCACAATGCCACTGAGATGACAAATATGTTCTATAAAAAAGGCCAGGAAAGCAAAAGTCATGGGTCATCAGCATATGTGACGCATATGGAACCTGTTGTCGTGCGTGCAGTCTACCTTGAGTGTGACAATTGAAATAAATATTATTTTTTGCAGAGTTCCACAGGTATTTTCATTGCAATTTGTAACTAAATGTACTTCTGATGTTTATTAGATTTTGCAGTATCCAAATATCAGTCCATGTGGAAAATTTGGATGCTATTTTGTAAACAATTAATATTACGCACTCAGTATTTTTGTGATATTTTTCTGTTAAGTGCTCAATCTTTAATATAATAAAGCTCATAAAATTACAATGAATAATTTATCAATGGAAATATTTTAGTTAAGAAATATGGTTCCTGCAGACAATATTTATGTGTCCAGATGACAAAATTAATCTTATGCTCCATGTTAATATTTCTGATTCTTATCCACCCCTACAGTGGAACTACCTGACATATGGCTACCTAGTCCTGTGCTCCCAAATGACATAAGAGCACAAGGTCAGGGTCAGGCATATGCATTCATGCTCATTGATATGTGACTCATAGCTAAGGCCATGCGAGCCCTTTGAAGAAAATGTACCAAGCATGAAAGCATCCTGAGGTAAGATACCTAGGCATGTAGATGAGAGGAAGAAACAGCAGTGAGATAGGAGAAGCCAGGAAACTGGGGAGGAAGAATATAAGAACAGTGTGGAACTGTGGTGCCTAGGATGGAAGAAGGATTTGTGGAGAGAAAGCCACCCAGTATTTAAGAATATGAAGGAAGATGTTAACCCATGACGGTTGGCATTAACAACCAGTGACATCAGGAAGAGAAGAGAGGGTTCCATCATCGAAAAGGGGGCAGGTGTTGGGTTGGGGAGAGAGGGCTGCATCTTCCAACTAGGACCCCATAGCCCTTTTCATGTGTAACTTAGTCTATTGGCAGTGTTGTAACTAAACTCCTGATATTGGGTTGTTTATAAAGAACAATCATTTATTTTCTCGCAATTCTGGGATGCTCCGGGAGGCTGAAAAAGCATGGTATAAAGGCTTGATCAGGTCTCGGTCTCCACTTCCAAGATGAAGGCTATACCCATGCTGCATCGTCCAATAGGGACATAAAAGCTGTCCTCACACAGCAAACAGGCTGAGGTCCGAGAGTGCCCAGACGCTTGCCTGGGGTTCCTTCGCAAGGGTCATGCACGGAGCATGGAGATAGTGGGTCTTAAATTATCTAAATAATATTTAATTCTTAGGTTGTGATGCCTATAGATTTTGAGAGGAACACACATTCCAGCCATGGCCATATTTCCAGATTAGTAATAATGGAAGAAATAGAAGCTTGCAAATGATTTCCCTTTGAAAACATAAACAACATTAATCCCAACAGAAGTGGGTAAAAGAAGTAAAATACTCAACATAGATGTCTCTATAAGTTTTTGCTCTGTGGTGATCAAAAATTGAGGTGACAGTACAATAAAACTTGTGTCAAGTTGCTTTTTAATTTCTTCTTTCTGATGGAAGGATTAAGTCCTGGACTTAAATCATGTCAGTTGCAAGCACAAACCTCGCACTATGAGGCTCACCTTGCAAATATTTGCTGATGCAAACAAGTTGAAGAAGTAGCTCATGAGTTTGCTACACATGGCCATAGCTGTGTGGCTGTGTGCTTATTGTAGAGTGTTGTAGCATACAGTGGGGGACTCACTGTACTTGTGTACATGTGAGCATACCTTTAGCATTTGTAGGCTTCCCATTACGTATTTGTGTAGAATGGGTAAGACTCACCCTGTCAGATGAATCCAACTAACACGCATCCTCTGGGAAGAGAATGTACTTGTAAGTGGGAGACTTTACTTCTTGCTGTGCTTTGAATGCACCATTGGATGCTCTAGCCTGGAAAGAACTATTATGTAGAAAAGAAGAGAGAAGAAGAAAGAAAACAGTGAGGGCTGGGCATGGTAGAGCAGAACCCCAGCATTTGTAACCGCAGAACTCAGAAGGCTGAGACAGGAGGATCTTTTCAGGTTTGAGACCAGCCTAGGCTACAAAGTGAGTTCAAAACCAGCCTGAGCTGCACAGCAAGACCCCGTCTCAGAAAGACAAGAAGCAACCATTTTTTTTTTGTCTTCCCATTTCCGCCAAAGTAAAAAGGAAAGATTGTGAATAGATATCCTTCAGATTTGCAAATTAGCATGTAGATGGCTGGTTGTGATTATTTCTGATAGTTTTAATTGTTTATACTGAAATGTCACAAAAGAAGCCAACTGAGAATGGGAACCACATCTCATGGGAAGAAGCAGCAAGATTTTCTGACAGTGTTCCGTGTGGCCTCACTAATAGCAGCTTACGCTGTGACAGCAAACCCATTGAGCCAGGCTGTTGACTTTGTCCAGCAAGGCTCATCTGTTTGGGTAAAGGCAAGCGAAGGCGAGGAGTGAGGAGTGAGATTTAACCTATTAGAGAGTCCTGCAATTAGTAAAAGGGGTTTTAAGAGGAGCTTGTGAGAATCTCAGCAGGGGAAATGTTATATTAACCCCAGGGGTTCTTCAGATTGCAAATAAAGTGAGAACAAATTCATATTTATATATAATCAACTAATGCAAATGGATTAGCATAAGTGAGAAAAATATGCTCATTTTAGTGCTTGTTTTGGTCTGTAAAAGCAATCATAGCCCTCCAAGAATACATGACAATGTCTGCTAGGAGAAACTAGAAACTGCAGTAATGCTGCCTAAAATGTGGAGCATGGGATCTACTCGCTTCTTCAGACCTCCAACTCTTCTTGATGGAATTCTACCTGGCGTTTCATTAAGTATCTGTTAAGCGGCCCCACGAATGACAGAAGAATCTCCGTCAGCCCTTCTCTGAGGAGGCTCATGCCAAAGCCTGGTGTGAGATCTCCGCTGTGGCCCCCTAAGTCTGGAGGTGTCTTGGGGTTGGATTCTGGTTAGATGTTGGAGTCCCTACTCTTACTTCATGAATAGAGATGAATGCAGAAGGAAAGATTTCCTTCGTGCAGGAAAAATAAACTCCATGGTTGAAATATTCAGTATGTGACAATCTGGTTATAGAGAAGTAATTAAGTTATTCATGTAGTATTTTTTTAAGAAAGCCAAGCAAGAGAAGTTATGTTTCAGGAAGCCTTGATATAGTTGTAAAGGAACAGAGTCCAATTGCAAAACTAAAATTGTTCACATTAGAGGTCTTGGTGTTTCTCTCTGTGGTGGAAATAACATCTGAAACAATCTTTGAAGCACTTTCTCCAGGACTAGACACTTTTAAATTAGCCTCATTGCATCAAGATCTGAGGGTAAAACTTCCCTAGAACTAAAAGTGAAAGCTCTACAGTTCAATATTCACCCGCTCATTTGCACATGATTTTCATAGCATCGTGATACTGTTGAAAGGACCTTCAAGATAAACCACAGCCACGTGTATTGAACTCTTAACCACCTTAATCCACACAAAGAGCATCACTCACAAATAGATTGGATCACGGGCCTCTGTTTGATCATTTCTATATGCTTTTGCAAAAGCTAAGAGCCATTATTTAATTTCCCACATCCCCTCTGACCCTCAAGGAACAGCCCAGAGTCTTTGCTTTTATGCTAAGAATCAATTAGAAAGGTTAAGAGTGCATCAGTGTCTTGCTTACATGTCTGCATCAAAGGCTCCTTTTCAGACAATCTCTTTCTTTAAAGCTTTCCTTACAGCTAAAGTGAATTTTTAATAACAAGGTGGCCTCTTCCGAATTGCTTTCCTATTATCCCTTTCTCTTAACTTGGGTAGTATATTTGTGCCACTAGAAAAATAACTCGATCTTTTTAACTACAAAGAAATATAGCAAATTTGTTAAGGTTAGGAGCACTTCTGTTTGTGACCAGTTTGGTTCACAGTATTTGGCAAAGCCTTTTTTGTTGTTGTTGTTGGTGAACCCAGAACCAGGTGAAAATTAGGACTGTAGCCATCTTTCCCACACAAACACAAACATGACCATCTTTCCCAAATCACAGAAAGGATTAAGCTCCTGAACCAAGGTATCAGTGTACTTCTGTAACTACCGAGATTGCACTGAGGTTGCTGCTGTTGGTGAATTTCTTGGGAAATGTACGCACTTCACAAATATGCTAAATTGGAAAACCGTGTTACATATTTATAATTATACTTCTTTTTATTTGTCTTTAAGCTTGAAAAATTTGTCTATTTTTTTATTTTAATGAGAACAGATCTCGCCATTTAGTTCAGGCTGACCTTGAAGTCACAGATATCCTTCTACCTCAACCATATTTGCTAGGGTTACAAACCTATATCACCATGCCTTGGGCTGTAAATCAAATTTTAAAGCTGAGATTGTACAGGCTAGCCTTCAGTTTGCCACAGAGCCCAGCTGGCACTGGAACTTACAATTCTCCTTCTTCATCTTCTCCAGTTTGAGGATTACAGGTGTGACACACCACACCTGGCAGGGACTGGTATAGTTTTCAGGGTCGTGTACAAAATTTTTAAAGTTGAATTTTGTTCGAAACATACCACAGACCCTAGTTCTCTAAGCTTCCTTCCATTTACCATTCAACATCCAGTGATATACTCCAATTCTGACCTACCGTTCTCTTTATTTCCTTAGACCTCCTTTGCAATGAGATACACATGCAGAGAAAATGTATGCACTTAATTTTGCAATTACCTGAGTTAAAATGTTTTGTCATTCTTCTGGTTTGTGTCTATAGATTGCTCAAAAGTCTCATGCACTCACAGGCTTATGGAGTTTGTGCTTGATTTGCGGTTAGATGTAGGGATTAAGGGGGCGGGTGCTACATCTGCCCCAAAGTGGGTAATTTGCGTACAATGTAGAGGAGAGGAAGAGGCTGTTCTGTCTCTCCTCCCCAGTCGCTTTTGTTAGTTTGCAATCTTCCACAACAGTAAACTGTTGCTCCTCTGCCACGCACCACCCTGCCTTGGAGCCAGCTGATCATGGACGGAAACCTTCTAAAACTATGAGCCAAAGAGATGTTTCCTCTCTTAATTTTGGACATCAGGTATTTTGTCTCAGAAATAGAGAGAGCAGTTACTACAGTCATATTCCCATTTGTTTAGTAATTTACTAAGGGCTCTTTTCTTCTGTTTAAATTTAATTTAAGTTTATTTTGAAGAGGAAAAAAAAAAAAGAGTAGCAAAAGCAAAGACGAAAACAAAGTAACAGCCGGGCGTGATGGCGCACGCCTGTAATACCAGCACCTGGAAGGCTGAGGCAAGTGGATTGATGTGAGTTCCAGACCAGTCTGGGCTACAAAAGAGAGCTCAAGGCCAGTCTGAACTGCATAGTGAAACTCTGTCTCAAAAAGACAAAAAAACAAAATAAAATAAAATAAACAAACAACAACAAAACAAAACAAAACGAAAAACAGAGGAACATACAACAATACATGTGGCCCAAAGAAGTTTCGAGAAATAGATGGTTCCATGCACACAATGTGGTATTGCATTAAAATTGCCATTCTGGATATTGGAGGCAAGAAGAGAGAAACCATTCTATGTAAAAGAAACTAATCCTTCGGGATTGTGTGCGTGGAGCCAACTATTTGTAGAAACACCTTTGGTTTCTCCTTTTATTCATAAATTGTGTTATTTAAATTTATGACTTTCTAGGTTGATAGTCTAAGTCAATAGAATATTATTCACATATTTCATTTCTTGATAATTTTGGGTTACTTTATATAGATCATACCGATATTTTTCCAATGTATTT